>WBNM01009364.1:83459-205665 GCA_013399055.1 Ramphastos sulfuratus | reverse complement strand
TCCCTCCCTCCCTCCCTCCCTCCCTCCTTCCCTCCCTCCTTCCCTCCCTCCTTCCTTCCTTCCAACAAATACATAATACCAGAAGTAATAAGGTTTTTTTTGTTTTCCAGTGCTTCATCTAATTTGAAAATTGGAGGAAAAAATTAGGACCATCATAAAGCAGTTGTTAAAAACAGTGCTGGAGATTATAAGTGCTTAGGTAACAGAATGCTGAATATTTGTTGCTACTGCTGCTGCTGGCTGAGTATTTATTTTTCTTTTTGCGTGCCAGAATAAAATAAGACAATCATCTTCAAAGAAAGTATCTTCTCCCATGATTTACACCTCCAGGGATGAAAGCTTCAAGGATATCATGGTTCCCAGTGGGCAGACTGATCTTCTGTAGAGGCGTATGATTGACTTTCTAACCTTTTCACAGTATTTCCTCCATAGGATAAGACTTGTGCATTGATCTTTGTACTTACATGGATCTTTTTCGCAGTGTATGTATGCTATAAACAAGCAAACACACTCCAGGCAGCATGTTGGAATTATTTTACATCTTTAGGTTTGTCAACAATGAATTGAGAATTATGGCTTTATTAACTCAACATACTTGTTTTGTGGTGTTTTATTTGTGTTCACATAACTTCTGAAGGAGGCTTTGGTCATTAGGAATGAAAGTTTCACTACTTCAAAATTATATTTGAAGAGAAGGTGTGAGAGGAGAGGATAGGGAGAGGAGAGGATCAGAGTTCTAAAAGAAAATTGCTGAACATCATTGAAGAATTTCCTCTCAGACACTAAATGTTTTCTGAGAAAGTCTTTAAAATGTTAAAGATAATATTCCTTAGGTAGACGTTAAATCTTCAGTAGATTTTCTGACTACTTAAATTTCTTGAAAGGTGAATTTCAGGTTGAGTCTTGTTAATCTACAGATGACCATAATGACCAAGCAGAATTTCTCAAAAAATTCAAGATGAAGACAGCTCTATGATATGATGTCCTCGGGGAAGTCATAGAAGAGAAATGTCATGAAGAAAGAATGTTGTATAGGACTAAATATTTACCAGCAGCTGACACCTGAAAGCAAAGAATCAGCATTTAGGACTGAGTTCCCTCATAGGCTCATGGCCAATCAAAGTTTGAAATTTTTCTTTAATGCATTGAGAAAATTGCAGTCTGAAATGAGAGATTATCAAGCTCATAAAAAATAGACAAGCGGATCATTACACTTGATCTGAACTTTGAATACTTAATGCTTTGGAATCTAATCTAGAAGTAATCGAATCTGATCTGCATCTAATTAGGTACCAATGCTTTGGAAAAAATGAGAGATTTTAGAAGTTTAACATTATGAAATTCTGTCACTTTGAACTTTGGCTTATGGTTTACCCATCTCACACTCTTCAGAGGAAGGAAAAATCATCAATACTAGAAAGTGGCCTGAAAGGAAAAGGACATAGTGGGAGATAATTGTGATCCTGATGTTTCTTAATGACCTTTTGACTGGAATGCAATGCCAATGCATGCTGTCTCAGCAATAGTTTTCTACATTTTCTCCTAGTTGCATCAGCTTACTGTGCAGAACTGTTTCCAGACTCTAGTAACCACTGCAGTAAGTTTGACTGAAACAGTTATTCTTCTGTTTTCATTAGAGAATATAGCAAGCACTTAAAGTAGGTAGCTAATGTTTTCTTCATAAGGTATTATGTAATAGTATGCTAATATTGCTTTAAATCATTTTACCTATTACCTGGTTTTGACCAAGACAGAGCTGGGAAACAGATGGATTCAGTTCAATGCTCTAGACTGAGGAAATGGTATGAGGTTTAGGAAACCTGCTGGAAGGCATGGAAAATATTAGATCTGTCAGCCATGATTAAAGTTCAGATTTATGGACAATTGGATATTACTTGCTGCTGTTACCTGGCAGGTTTTATGCAGGATTTTTTTGTTTCTGCTGCTCAGTAAGATGTGACTATTCATTTTGGAGGAGGTCATTGGTGCCTAACTCTAACATAAGATACTGGTTATGTGAAGCATTTTTTGCTGTGTTGTCTTGAAAAAGAAAGTGACACTGTGGAGAAATGAGCAGACTATTTTTTTTTCAAGAGCGTACAACACATGTGAATGTCTGTTTATTTCCACATGCAGTTTAAGACATTGGCTTTGGTCTGAAAAACTCCTGAGTCAGCTTGGGACTTTTTTTTTTTTATATTCTTATGCAAACTGGAACAGCTGGGACAGTGAGAGCACTGCAAGTGTAACTGTAGTTAAAGAAACCCTTGAGAGCTGCCAGCTGAGAGTTTCCTGCAGAGGGCTCTCAGATTTACAATTTGATACTTTACCTTTAATAGAAGTCAGTTTAGGGGATCAAAATATCAACATGCCATGACAATGAATGGTGGAGAGAGTGGTCTAATAGTTCAGCGCTAGGGTTTTGCTACTTGGCAATGGGCTGAGGGATAAATGTTTTCCCTATCCTTTTATGTGATTCCATTGTTATAAGGCAAGGGAGCCTAGAACTTAAAATGGTACCTCTTATGTCCTCTAATTCTAGGTAAAGAAAGGATGTTCAGAGCACAGCTGCGTGGAAACACAGGGTCTCTGGACTGATGGCTCTTGCAGCACTTCCAAGGTCTGTGAGGATAATGGCAATCTAAAATCAATTCTGCAGTTGCTTTTTTTTTCAAGGAAAGGAAAGGAATTAAAGGTTTATTGTGTATTGTTAGATGAGAGCTGTGAGAGCATTTCCCCTGCCCTTGCAGATATAATTCTTATAGAAAATAGGTTAGAGATCACGTTCACGATACTCCAGACCAGACTTGTGTAAATCAGTGGTATGTGCTATGTAAATCTGCTTTGAAAGCTGGCAAGGAAGCACACCAAATCATATTATGTAGGGTCAAAGGTGTTTACTTTTTTTGCAGCAAAATTATATAATGCCTAATAATAGATTACAGAAGGGTGTCTTTCTCAAAATTATGTAGGTACAATTTTCCATTTTTTTTTTTCAATTAACTGTCTACTCTCCTATGAATAGTAATTTTTTTGTCCATTTTATGACAGGACAAGTATTCAATCATTAAGATTTAATAGAAGAACATGCTGATCCATAAAAAGGAACACAAGGCCCATTCTACTGTCTTTAAGGCAGAAAATGAATTAACTTTTTTTGTTTTTTTTCTGGTAGATTTTGGCTTGATTATCTTAATTATTCTGGGTAAGGAAGAGGTAGCATGCTGCACAAAACCAAACAGAGATGCCCAGACTTTAGCTGAACTATAGGATCAGGTGTAGGACATTAAGTATTTCATTTGGTAAGTAAAAAGTATTCTGTAATTTTTATAATTATTTTGTAATTTTAAGAAAACAAAACTACATCATAACTCTTGTCATATATAGAACAAGCTCCTAGATCAGAAGAGAGGGCTTAAGGGCTGGAAGTGAGGCTCAGGAATAATTTAGGCATCTAAGCACAAGATGGTGTTTCTGGAAGAGGATGCATGCACCTGGGATTGCTGCATGCCTGCAGGGGTGATCAGAACCACCCAGACACCATGGCTCTGTGCACGACTCCTGCCTCAGTCCAACCAGAACACAGAAATTAAGCTCTGTTCCCAATAGGGGCAGATTCTAGAAGACTTTGTAATAAAGAACTTAATGCATGTGAAAGTGATAATTACTGTATTCTGAAGCACAGGTGGTTTGTGTTTAGCACCATTCCATGCCTCCCTCCAAGCTGAGGTATGACAACTGTTAAAACTTTACATCCTGTCTCCAAAAAAGTTCAATCACCTGCACACTATTGCATGTGGCTGTTTTCTACTTTGTTAATTGAAACTCTGCTGTCATCTAGAGAAGAACTCAAACCTCCCTGAATGATCAGTAATGGCTTTCAGGTTAAGGAACCTTCTCCAGGTAGATTATATTCCAAATCCTTTGTCTCTGCACTTAGGGCTCTTTGCTTGTATCTAATTATTATTAATATAGAAAAGCTTTAGGTGCAATAAGCACAGATATGAGCTCTTCCAAAATGGCTTTGCTCATCCATCCAATCTCCTCTAGTTCTGATTTAATGCATTTGCTGCATATTTACACTGGTTCAAGAGGAATAAACAGGTAGTAAAAGGAGCACCTCCACCACTTTCCTTGTGGTTTGCTGGATACACAGACTTTGGTGTTCATATCCTACTTCTGTAATTACCTGGAAAGTATTAGAAATTTTAAATTAAAATTATACTTAGAGATTCATCAACTGTTATCAAGTTAGAATTGTAGCAATCAAAATTTTCTCCTCTTTTACATAAGAGAACTGTTTTAGTTTTGGTTGTGGGTTTTTTTTTTTTTAGATTCATCAGCTGTCAGCAATTTAGAACTGGAACCATCAAAATTTTCTCCTCTTTTATATAAGGTAACTTATGTTTTTCTCCTAAGCTTCTGTTCTTGGGAAAAAAAAATCCAATTCCTTCCCTTTACTTGGAAATGAAAATTTTGAACACTCATTACATTTAAGATATGTCTTTGCTTAGACACTGGCAGCACTGATCAGAGAATATTGCAAAAAGCATAAAACTTCTGGACTTATCTGCTTGTTCTCTGCAGGAGCAAAATGAATGGAGTACAAAAAGGGTAATTCAAAGAGCCTAGCAATAGGTTGGGTTTGGTATGCTGAAGTTTGATTCAGGACTCAGGGTTTCTATTAACCATGCTATAACTTGTTTTGGTTTGGTTTTTTTTTTCTGTTTGTTTGTTTGTTTGAAACTTAATCACCTTTTCAGTCACAGGAACATAAAGTAGACTGTCATTACTGGCTACCATTTTTACTCCAAGGCAAATTGCTTACATGTTTTACAGCAACTTGTTTATGTGCTCTTAGGATCTGCATTACAGTTTGAGGGAAGGTGACCCTGTCTTTGGTGTAAGCAAAAGGTTTTTAATCTTGAAACGTATCTGCTGTACACAACTGCTCACTTTTTAGTAACTCTATTTGAACTACTTCTTTTATGGGTAATTCTTGCACCTATGGATAAGAAAATCACAGCTAAAATGAAGGTTATTTTTCATACAATGGGATTTTGTTACGAGTTAGACTTCAATGTGTGCCACAGCATGAGTTTGAAAGGACACATATTTTTCCAACTCAGTGGTATTATTTTGAACCTAGATGGCCTAATAGTTTTGAACTGGGTTGTTGTGTGTTGCAGTTTCTAGTCTAGTCAGCTGAAGGAAATGTGACTTTCATGAACTCATGATTAGAATTGGTAAGGTTAGATGCTGTGAATTGTAAGCTGTAGGTGCTGGTCTCCCATTCTGTCCTAATAGGGCCTGATGGAGAGTGTGCCGTTTCAGAAAACAGAAGATGTGGTCTGAACCTCTTCACACTCAGAAGGGATTTCCATATTGGTCTTCCCCACACTACAGGCCTGGTTTTAGTTTTAAATATATCTCACTGTAATTAAAAAAAAAAAAAAAAAAAAGGCAAAAAAGCCCTTCTCTGTTCTTGGTAATTCCATTTGGAAGTGCCAGGTCTTACGAGAATGCTTTAGTCTCTGCTTGCTATAAAGATGAATACTAGTTCAGGCACATAAACTCTCTGGAGGTAATAGGATTTGATATTTCCTAATCTGCATTTAGTCTTTCCTGTTAGTGTGCTTTTGCTTCCAGGGTGGCTAACAGTACAGATAAACTGAACCAGATACTGCAAAAAATGGACAGCTTTTTTTCCCACCTCTGCTCTGTTCAATCCATGTGCTCCAGCTATCTCTCTTGTGTTGGCACTGGTGTGTATCTGCTCCTGCAGGGAAATGGTTCTAATTTTCTGGCAAGCCAGCTTGATGAACTACTTCACCATCATATAAATGGCAGCTTTCTGGCAAGTGAGAGGCTTGACTGCTCAGTGGGAGAAAAGCAGTAGGATTGTCCCTTTTGCCATAAGATAGATATTAGATGCCTTAGATGTATTCCCAAACTGCTTTTTATTCCTTCTAAAAATAAGATAAAGAGAATAATGTTGAGATTTTTATGATTAAGCAGAGGTAAACAACCCAAAATAAACTTTTAAACATACTCTATGTTC
Source organism: Ramphastos sulfuratus (assembly GCA_013399055.1). Lineage (NCBI taxonomy): Eukaryota > Metazoa > Chordata > Aves > Piciformes > Ramphastidae > Ramphastos > Ramphastos sulfuratus. Next base: position 199,604 of record WBNM01009364.1, on the reverse strand, counting down.
TTCACATTATCTAGATGTGTAAATTATCTGTTATATGTCTTCATGCTGAGATGTGCTCTTTGGGGTTTTGTTTTGTTTTATTTTGTTTTTTTCCCCCTCCTAATAAGAGCCAGATGCAAGGGATCACAGAACCACATTTCTTACACTGAACAACTGTATTTTCCAAGGATTGAGGCCACGCTCATAAACAGTTTTAACTTTTAAAACTGCTTTGGGAAGAAATTAAATCTTGCTATGGAAAGACTGGGATAAATGTCCTATCTGTTTAATTCACATGATTTATGTGCTTTCTTCCTGAGGAAGATACCATGGCCAACTGATCAACAAGTGCATGACATTCTTTGTACAACAATAGCCTTGTGCTTGTTCTTTCATTTTTCTTAAGACAGGGCAGTGTCAACCTGAAAAAGGCACAGATCACAGCAATGTTTACGTCTGTTCAGAATCACAACCTTATTCAAGCCAAATTTTTAATCTGACTTCAGAAGGCAGCTGTGTAGGAGCATTGATTTCCTCCAATACCAGCTGATAACAGTGACCTGTTTACACCCAGTGGACAGGCCACAGGGAAGTGAATTTGCTCCCACATTCTGCCTTATGCTGCCTTCGTGATGCTGCTGATAATCTCCTACTTTAGATCTAGGATTATTCCCTCGCCATTCTCAGAGTGCCTCACAAAAACCTGTATGCTTTGGCCACAAGGCTGAATGTGCTGAAAATATTACTGTATTTGCAAAGGCAGCATCACAATAATGTCTTTTTACATCGAATATAATTTTTTAGAGTTGTTATATGGACATTTTTAAACCCTAGAACATTTATGATATTTTCAATTACACAAGTGAATCACTGATATGTCTCTTGATTTATCATCCAAAATGGACTGCATTTTAACACTTTATTTGAATATTACAGTAGTAATAATATATTCATTTATTAAAACAGAAGTATTAAAACATAAAAAGGGAAAATTGTAATAGGTGAAGAAGAAGGTTTAAAATTATTTGCTTCACTTCACCTAACAAGAGATAAAGAGATAAGAAGCAGTTAAGACAGTGTTTCTACCTATTTCTCAATGCCTTGCAGGTGACTCCTACCCCTCTGCTGCAGTGAGGGCAGCAGCTGCCATGGGGATGCCGCATCTTGGAGGGGTTTTGTGACCTGCCTTTGCAGGAATATGGGCCTGTGCTGTCTCTGGCTCCTCACTTAGAGGTGGTGTTTAAAGTAGGCATGCTTGGCTATAATGGCCCAGGAAAAAGAGTAAAAGCAGTGTTTATTAGGGCAAACCAAACTTAAGTAAGACAAACTGCAGAAAACTGTTTCGTGAATCTGATCATTTAGCTGTAGCCTTGCAAAAATGGGATCACCATAAAGAGGCTTTGAATGAACTCACAAAAGTAATAGAAGTTTCATCTATCCCTAAGGTACATCTGCAGTGGGATTTATGGTGTGTGTATTACATAATAGCTTGCTCTTTTGTGGAAGAAGAATAGCCAAGAAATAGTGAGATGCTACATTTTTTGATCAGAGAGTACATCAGAAGAGTGTTTTTAATATTTGCTGTCATGTTTCAGTACAGCGAAAAAAAAACCAAACCAAACAATGCTGTACTTAGAGGCTCAGATCAGACAGAGCCATAAGTCTGAGAGCTCTTAAAAAATACGTTGCATTTACAATTGGGATGCGCATCACTTTCTGAGATTGAACCTTTTCAGTGAGCGATGTTTGTCCTACTTGTCGGTGCAAATGTCAGTAACGTAACACTACACATGTGGAAATAGATTCCTGCTTATGTTTTAATTTCCAGAATTTATCTGTGATGCATTTACAGTTATTGATGAAACACACTTGAAAGGATAGGTTTGCATTGGCTTTGCAGTTCTGTAATCTTATTAACACTTTTTTCCAGTTTTTTTCCCTCCGAGGGAGTAAATTGATTTATACAAGCTTGCTGTTAATATTATAACTCCTTGTCTAGCCCCTTGGGTTCTAATGTTTTTTAAACACAATACAATTATGGGAAACATTATATTGGAATGACAGTATAAATCATCCCCATAGGAGTCTGAGCAGGCTGGGCAGTAATCATATAGAGCCCTGCTGAGGTAAATAAGAAGAGTAATTTGAAATAAATAGAAGACCAATGGTGCTAATGTGGATGTCTCGAGAATATAATTAAGTTTTTAATGACAGTGTTTACTTGGTATAATGATATTGAATGTAGTGTAATGCTGCTGCTTAAATCATAACCTTATAGCTCATGATCACTCTCCTTTTCTTCAGACAGCGTGTTGGGTTGGCTGTGTTTCCACATCTATTCCTCAAACACCAGCACGGTGTCACACATGTATGTATGCACATGTGAAATGTGGTAAGCTTCTCTAGAACTTTGGTTAAACATTATCAACAAATGTTGAAATTCCAGATGCATTGAATCTCCTTGCACTGATACTGCAAGCTATTTTCCCCTCCTTGACCTGCAGGAAAATTAAAGCATGAGTTTAAGAGACAAACTTAAAGCAGTCAATCTGAAAAGGAAGGATTGTTGTCAATCTTTGTATTTCTAATATGTACAAATTACATAGCAGAAAATGCTTGAAAATATGATGTTTTTTTAGAAAATAAATTTTTTTGAATAAAATAATAATACCATTTAATAAAATTTCTTTGAATAAAAGAATAATACAATTTAATAAAATAAAAATAAATTTTCAAAGTAGAAATTTGTCTTTAATGAAATTTGGGTTTTGCAAATACTGAGGAAGATGCATGTAAAGCAACTTGTGTAACTGAAAGCATGCTGTGTTTATGCAAACAAGAATGCAAAATGTTTGTGGCATAAACACAGTCAAGCCTTTAGAACATATTTTTAAAATTTGACATTATTAATTCTTTTAATAATTTCTGAACCAATCCTGGAGCAAGATTAGACCGTGCAGTCTATGATGCAGTTTTTGGTGCTGCAAGTGTAGGTATGGCACTACATTCCAGTTACCTAAGTGCTATCAGTAGCAGGTCTAAAAGGTTCTGGGAGAAATGCTTCTGACATCAGGGCCTTCAGTGCAGCTTGAACAAGTAAAATTGAAGTGGGTTCCTTTTGAAAGTGGAAGCTACTGCTGCTTGATTTTACTTTTTGTTTTTAAGTAGCAGTAAAATGTTAAAATAGTTTATATTAGAAGTTTATTGAGCAGACCTTTATATATGTTTTAGAATGTTAATGGAGTTAAAGAAATGAAAGATGTCTCCAGAGAAGGCACACATGCTTTCAGTCTCTTGTCCACATCCATCCTTATAGGTATCGACTTTTGTTACAGTATAGACTCTAATGGAGTGTCTTATGAAGAACTTGACAGATTGATGATGTGCAGCTTTTTCCCATTCATAAAAGCAGTCATTGCATTATCAACAATTTTTACAAGTGGCGAAATGTTTTCCCTAGAGTCTCCTTTGGGGTTTCAGTGAGTTGGGTTCTCACAGAATCACAGAATGATAGGGGTTTGAAGGGAACTTTGGGGAGCATCTACGTGTGCACATCAATGCAGTTTGATTTTCAGATGTTTAAGTACAGATTTGACAGTGCTATAGATCTACTTTTTCCAATGGGCTGGACCAGACTCAGGTGGATTTAAAAAATTTTAGCTTTAAATATTCCTATGCTCAGGCAATGCAGTAATTAATGCATGTGATTCTCCTTGTGCTCTCAGGATTCAAAATTACCAGTACCAAAGAAAATTAACATTTACAGTCATGGCTAATCTTGTTAAATATGTTTCTTTGTCTGGTTCTAGATATGAATTGGCAGGATTATTTTAGGTCAGAGGGTTGATGCAAGTGAAGTGTTTTGTGCCATTTTCCAAGCCTTGGCCATTACAATGATGAAGAGTCTATCAGTATTCATATGTCTGTGTTTCCTGCAGATATTAGTCTATTGCAGAAAGCCATTATGCCACTTTTTTTTTTACTAATTTGTACAAATAGTTTATTAAAAATATCTGCATTTTACATCTTTTTTCTGTAGTTTCATAACAAAATATATGTGATACAGAGGTAATTGCTATGTATGATAACATGTGTTCATATACCAGTTTTTAGATTTTATTTTCTTCATTTTCTCATGATTTTATATTTGCTGGCCTTTTTCAGCATACCTTTCTGATGTTGTAAATTAAATTAATCTAGTGTATAAATCTACTTCTGGTTTTATGAAATGTATTTTTTTAAATCTAAAAACAATAGCAGTGACAATAATACTTGGTAAAACTGGGTAAAGGAGAAGGTGGAAGATGAGTGTGCTGGTTTGAGTCTAATTGGAATATTTTAATGGAGAAAATTATATTATAGGCTGAGAAAGGAAAACAATGGTGATGTCTACTTCACTCATAGGCTTGCTGAGATGTATAAGAAAAGAATACAAAACAAAGATAAGACACTTGGGCTTGCAGACACTCTCAGACTGTCTAGCAGCTTCTGGCCTTCTCCCCTCTGCCAAGTAACCTCACTAAGCACTTTCCTTCTAACCCCTCTGGCCGATCCTCCAAACTTACCTTGTGCATAAGGCAAACCCTGGGGTAAGGTATAGGGGTGGGGAGAAGGTAGAAGGGTGGTTGGGAGCCCCTCCTGGGGTCTCTGATTTCTGGGAGGGGTGTTGTGTATTACCTTTAACTTGTATATTTCTGTAAATATTCCTGTAAATATTCCTGTATATATAGTGTATATATCTGCTTGTATTATTGTGCTAAGCTGTAAATAGAGCTTCATTCCTTAACTTCCAGCCGACTGAGTTCTAGTCTGGGTGATTTTACAAAGTGTGGGGGGGCGGGGAACTCCCAAACCATCACAATGAGGTATGTTACAAATTTTGGTTTCATTAGGTGCAGTGTAGAGAGAGATGAGAGAGCTCACCTTTTCAGAAAGGTATCGGTAGCTAGATGGGTGGTCAAGGACAACCATACATCAGTAAAAAAATTCCATTGTAACACCAGCTGTTCTCCTTTCCAAAGACTTGGAATTCGAGGATTGTACATTCTACAGCTGGTGTATTTGGTGACTGAAGGTATAGCTGCATTTTTCTGGTTCTCTTATTTCCAGTTCTCTGCTTTTTCTATTTGAACTGTAAACTTTGGCGGTAAGAATGATGTGTGCTTTCACTGTGTGTTTGTCCATGTCTCTGATGCAGTAGACCAAGTATTTATTTAGCCAATCTGGGGGCTGGAGGTCACAACTCATTAAAAACCCACAGGTTATAAATTTGGCTCAACCATTATTAATTTTTTTACTTCTGGATTTTGCTTTGCAGTAAGCAAACCCACCATGAGTCTAGGAATTCTTTACTGAAATTTGAGCTCAGTGACCATTTGCTCCAAGTGTATATAATGCCATCTTATTGGAGATACAGTGTGCCTGGTATGGGTGCCAGGGAAAACTGTGTGTCTTCTGTTCTAATATGTACAAGTTCTGCACTGGGCTATCCTGTCTGCATTGCATGTAAGCTGGTATCAGTATTGCAGAGGAAGCATCACTAATGACTGTCACCTGTGGTTGGTCTATTTCTTGTCCCCTTCCAAGAGTACCTGTAGCTTGTTTCTAAAAGGGAAAAGTGGCTCATTCAATTACACTCCAGATCTCTAGTCTAGAAATTTGATCCTGTTATCTATTTCAGCCAAATGTAGAAGTGTCATAAACTCAGAGATAGTCAGGTCCCACAGATTTCATTAAAATAGGCTTCTGGAATTGAAGGGACCCTATGGTGACAATATAAGTGTAACCTGTATTAGGCATGAAGGAACTGGCATAAGAGAAAGAGAAGAGTACTCAGCTTCTACAGAAGTTGCATCTAGAGCTTGAGCCTTGCACCCCATAAAGTCTGTCTTTCAGCTAAAACTTCATTTCTGTGTGGATTTTCTGCTGTCTAACATGGCATGAGCTATGGTTGCAGCATTTCCTGCATTTATAATATCGTTTCTCAGTTTAGGACTTTGTATTGTCTTATAAGGATTAAATACATGTAGCAAACTTCACAGGATCACAGAATGTTAGGGGCTGGAAGGGACCTCAAAAGATTATCTAGTCCAGCACCTGACCTATAGCAGATCATACAGGAATACATCCAAACTTAATATGCTTCGGTTAAAAAGTCAGCCAGTTAGAGGAAATAACTTAAGTGGAGACCAGACATGGTTGTGGGAAGTAATAACAGGAATGGGACCTTACTTCTTAGTGGTAGCAAGCTGTTATTTAGAACATTTTGTATGATCTGGTGCTCGAGTGAGGAAATGCCACCTGAAAGGGCTGTGTTAGACATTAGCTGGGAGTCCCGTAGAGGAGACCCTTGGAGTAGACAGATGCTTAGATATAATGACTGCTCAGGAAAGACTAGAAGTGAATTTTCACTAAGGGAAAGTAAATTTAAGATTTTTAGATGAGGACTTTCAGATACTATCAATATTGGTGTAACAATCTTGTTGCAAAGAAATGCCAATACTGAATACTCCTATTGTACATGTTAAATGCTCTGATTAAGTTGTGAAAAACATTTAATTGTAAAGAAAATGTCTGCAGTTTTTCAGTTGTTGCTTTCTCTCACTTATTCTGCATTGGTAGTAGAAAATTGGAAAGAAGGAGTAACTGATGCTAATAAGGCTGTCCAGTTGGACTCAGCAAATCCTTGGTGATTATGGTGCAAACTCTATGTTCTAATATTTAATTTGTCTCAGTGCATGAATTTATTCGTTTAGCTGTTAATGACTTCCTAGAAATTATTAGTCTACTGTATTTGTTACAAGACAACACTACTTTGACTAGCTTTTAAATACTCACACTGTAATAAAAATATTTATCTAAAACATTTTATTATGTAACATATTTTGAACTGGGGAAAATGATACTTTGACAGAGAAATATTTGCAGATTTATATTCTTATCTCAGATGTTCCATGTAAATGGAAGAATTTTGTCTTTCATATATCGACATGGTTATGTAGTGTAAATCTGTCAAGGCCACCTTTGAACTGCTGAACTAGAGCACTGGATAAAAACCATGAAAATCCAGAGATTAGCACAGGCTCAGGAGATTAGCATCATTTTGTAGCACCAGCTTATGCTGAGTTCCAAGTTGCACAGCTTAACTCCTTCCAGCATTGGATGTACCTGGAGGGGATATGTGTACAAAGTCATAAAGAGTTTGTGGTGCAGACATACTTTGACTGAAACCATCATATTAAATACATGCTTACTGATGTAGAGTTATAGTGGCTCAGTCACACAGCAAGCATGGTGACTCCTTGAAAACTTGCAGCAAGAAACACTAGGATTGCATTAAACACAAAACAATGAGAACTGGTCTGTGATATCACTATTTAAGTAGAAAAAATGTGTAATAGATACTCTTCTTGGTGTCAGAAATATGACATTACACTTCTTGGTACACACTGGCCAGATGTATACTGTTTTTAACAAGAGATAGCTCTGGTAACTCCTACTAATGCACTAAATTGACCCTGCTAGATGGTGCTCTTTGAGGCTTCCATCTGATCCGGATGTGTCTTTACATCTTCAGTCTGCATATGAGAAAGGTGTTTCAGGATGGAGCAAACTGAGTCTGCTGTTATGCTTTATTTTATAAGATACATGCTCTATCAGAGCTCTTGTGCAGAGTACTGTAAAACACAAAAATAGAGACATTGAGTTAGGCTGCAGCCTTGGGCTCCGTCCTCCTCATTTCAGTGTTTTAATCATAACAGGGACTATCATAAATATTCTTATAGCAAAAGTGAGCCTACAGCCCTTAGACAAAAATGAGTACCATAAAAAGGTATAGAGATGTTTGTTTAGTTTGCTCCTCATGAAGTGTTTAAAAAAAAATGAGGTCAAATTAGGCTTTAAACATTTGTGTGTCATTTCTAAGCTACTGTTTATGCTGAACCTGAAATGGACCCCAAATACTTCTTGCTCTTGAGTTTTGATTTGATCTAAGCTTCTCATATTGTGGAGTGTTTAAGTAAAACTTTGGTTTCTGGATCACTTTACCAAAGCAGAATGCTCCTCAGCACAAGCAGTTCTCCCTGGGGGGAAGATAAGGGAAGAAACATGTGACAAATGCTGGTCACATTGTCATATGTACTACTGCAAAGCATTTAGATACTACTGTGATAAGTGGGATATAAAAACGTGCATAGAATAAGCCAACAATATAAAGGCAATATTTAGCAACTGATGAAGGGCTGTATTGAATTAGATGACCATTGACCATTACTATCTGTTTTCTAAATCCTAATTTATTCACTTTTATCTGCTGTTTAATAAATGATTACCTATTGTCACAGGCATTCTCTGAAATGATTGTCCTTCAGAAGAGGGATACTGGTGGAGATACCGCAGTGAATGTGGCCTTTTAGGAGGGCCAAGGGAATGAGTGTTATAGTTTGAAATCAACAGAAAGCTGACAGTGATTTCCTAGGACATGCTGATGTGATGAGGCATTGAAATCTGAGCCTAGCCTGAGCCATTTAGTGGGACTGCTGTGACTAAAAGGGCCAGTGCAGTATGAGGACCCTTTGCAAGGCTGTAGGATTTGCTCAGGCAACTAGCTAGTTCTCTCAGGTTAAGCAATTCTTGGTCACCACTCACATCAAGTGTATTAAAGCTGGCCAAGTGGATGCCTACTTCTTGTTAGTAATCCCTTAATGAATTGGGAGTGATGATGTTTGGAATATGGCATCCGTAACTCCTCCACATGCTCAAGCTTACTCGAAGAATCATCACTATGTTATTATGCATTTAATTCCCTCCACTGAAAATTTTGGTAAAATTTAAGTTCTTTTGCCACTAACAGGCCTTCCACCTGTCCAAGAAAGCCTGATGTAGAAAAGTTTGATGTGGAGGCCCTCTCTGGTCTTAGCATGCGATATTTCTATGGTACGTGAGAACTCATTTGATTGCATAGAGAAGTAAAGAGATTGTCTGAAATGACCAGTCAGAACAAGCTTTGATCTGCTATGGTTTTACTTTTCCATTTTATTTCCCAGTGGCCATGGGATTGTACATCTAAAACCATGTACAGGATTTATTTGCTCCAGGGTCTGTATGTAAGTAACTCACATGCAGAACTTTTAACACCATTTTCCCCAATGCAGATCCTGTGGTGGATAATAAAGGGTTGGGAATGTGTGTATGATGAGACAAAGAGATGTGACTTAGGTGCTACACACTATTTAAAATTTTAAATTGTTTTTAAGATGATAACTCACACTTTGCTTACATAAACCTTCCTTTGTGGTGGGAACTACTCCTACAACAAATTTAAAGAACCAGAATGAGTCAAAATGCTAGCATCTTACTAGATGGAGAAGGGATTATGCTAACTGAGTGGACCTCTGTCAAAACCCGAAGATTATACATACTCATGTGCTATATTATTTTTGTGAGGTAAACACTCTAAAAAAGAATAATCTGCGTGTCAGCCCCCTCATGACAGTCTTTTGAATTAGATGAGATGAATAAATTGATAACTAATAATAAGTAGTTTATTAGCAAACTAATAATTTACCCCACTTAGTGGATGAGGGGAAGGTTGTGGATGTAGTTTGTCTGGACTTGATTAAATCCTTTGATGCTGTGTCCACACCAACCACCCAGAGGAACTGGCTGCTCATGGCTTGGATGGATGTACACTTCACTGTTAAAAATGCCTGGATGGCTGAAGCAGTAAATGGAGTTACATCCAGTTGCGGGCTGGTCACAAATGAGATTCCCCAGGGCTCAGTACTGGGGCCAGTTCTCTTTATCAATCATCTGGATGAGGGAATTGAGTGCACCTCTAGTAAGTTTGCAGACAACACCAAGTTGGATGTGAGTGTTGATCTGCTTGAGGGTAGGAAGGCTCTACACAGTGATCTGGACAGACTGGACCAATGGGCCAAGATCAGTTGTTTGAGGTTCAACAAGGCAAAGCACTGGATCTTGCATTTTGGTCACAACTACCCCATGCAATGCTACAGGCTTGGGGAAGAGTGGTTGGAAAGCTGCCAAGCAAAGAAAGGCCTGTGGGTGTTGGTTGACACCTGGTTGAATATAAGGCAACAGTGTACTCAGGTGGTCCAAATCTGATTTGCGTCCTAAGAGGTGAAAATGCATGCTATAATTGGGAACTAAATTTAATAACCCTGTCTTTGATGCCATGATAAAAACTATTTGTTTTAATTATAAAAGCTTTAATTTGAGCTTACCACCTGTGAGATGATGTGATGAGCTTTTCAAACATTAATATCAGAGATTCACAGAACATTAGAGGTTGGAAGGGACATTCAGAGATTGAGTCCAACTGCCCTGCCAAGGCAGGATCCCCTAGGGTAGCCTGCACAGGAATACATCCAGGCAGGTTTTGAAAGTCTCTGGAGAAGGAGACTCCACAACCTCTCTGAGCAGCCTGTTCCAGTGTTCTGTCACCCTCACCGTAAAGGTCTTTCTCCTCATGCTGAGGTGAAACCTTCTATGTTCCAGTTTGTAGCCATTGCTGCACACCCCAGAAAAGATATTGGCCCCATCCACTTGACACCCCTCAGGTATTTACAGACATTGATAAGATTCACAGATACATGAGTGATTGGTGTGAGCAGAGGCCATGGGCTACTACCTCGAGGCTGATTCACAGAATATGAGATTGGAAGGGACCTCAAAAGATCTCTTTTCAGTCTTCTCTTCTCCAGACTTAACAGCTCCATATCTCTCAGTCTCCCTCCATAGGAGAGATGCTCAAGTCCCCCAGTCATCCTCATGGCTCTCCATTGGACTCTCTCAAGTAGGTCCCTGTCTCTCTTGAACTGGGGAGCCCAAAACTGAACACAGCATTCCAGGTGTTGTCTCACTAGGCCAGAGCAGAGGCGGAGAAGAACCTCCCTAGACCTGCTTCTACTGAGATGTACATTGGCTTGATCTTTTAGTTTGCTTCTTAAGGAATTTGTGATTAGAAATAAACAACAACCAATGAACCAGCCAAACAATAATAACAACAGCAACAACAAAAAGGATGAAAAAAAGCAAAGTTGCTGATCTGCTAATAGCCTGCTGTTTTTTCAATGTGGTTGCACTCTTTCAGTAATTCTAGTTAGACCATTAGATAAACAAATGTAGTGAGTCGTGAAATAAGACTGTGAGTATCTTTGGTTCTTGTAATCAATCAGAAGGGTCGTTCAGTTTTTGAGAGACTGATTCCTGATTCACAGATGAGTTTCTATGTATCTGGCTAGCTGGATAAAATGCATTATTTCTTTGAGAACTCACACACTTTTTGACTAAAATATGCTTAACCAGTGCCATTAATTGAAACTTCATTAAGGGAATAGTTGTTAATACTCCTTTAGCTTCTCTGTCATGATAAAAACCCAAAAATGAGGCTAAAAAAGGGAAAAATGAATAATTCTGATCTCCCATAGGAACAGTGTTATGAAAAAAGGCCAGGCCAGGATGTAACACTAGAAAGGGCTGAAGGTCAGATAATATTTTCTTTGTGCCAGAGAGTGATAAAAAGTAATTTTATAAAGCTAGGTAACAATACTGGCCTTTTGTGCCTTGAGAACTGTCTTGGAAGTTGTTCCATTTAAGCTGACTGCTCTTTTCAGGCTTCCCATGACTGAGAACTTCTGTTCAGGAATGGAGTGTTTACAATAAAACTGCATCTTCCACTCTGCCGGCATTAACTGTAGTCATATCTCAATGAAATTGAAATTGTTGCACTTGTTTATTCAGAACAGAATTATTAAGTAAACCCATTTCTGGTTTATGTTTTTTAAAAAATATATAGCCACACTGAAGCTGAATTAGCATGTCATATTTTATGTATATTAGACAGTGCCTTTACACAAGTAAAATTACTTTTTAGTGAAACGGTCACTTGGCGGAGACTTTGTCCTGAAGCGAAGCTCTGTACCTCAGTTGTTACCCTTCATTGTTCAGTTGTTCTCAGGTCTGAATTTTGATCATCAGAGTAACATGTTGCAGCAGTTCCTTACACGTAACACACAATCTGCTGTGGCAATGTATGTGAATTTAGCCTCTCGGTATGACAGATTTGATGGATAAATATTCCTCAGTTGTTTTCTCTTACCTCCATCTTAAAATTTTGTGTATGGTGGATGAATTTGACACCGATTTCTTTCTGATACACTGTATGTAGTTGCTATGGTCACCATTTTATCTAGAAACTATGGCAAACTTTTGAACAATTACAATAAAGCTAAATTAGGAATGAGTATTCTGTGGTTTTAATGTTGATCCAAATAAGTACACTTGTTTCTCTCCCTGTATTTGAGAAGAGCTTATAAATAATGCTCTTCTCAATAACACAGACATCACTTTGGGGTTAAAAAAACACCATGAAAATACAGTTCATACATTATTTTGCAAAACAACTTACGACGAATATCAAAACCTGAAATAGTTATGCCACAAATATGCTTTTTTTCCTATGAACAAAATATATTCTGCAACTAGGAAATAAAAGGTCTAGACTGTAGGTTATTGTTCTTGGACATAGTGGTCATTATTTCTTGGTGTTGTCCTCAGTCTTGGATTTGAGCTCACAAATAACACATCTTTACTTGGTGATGTCTGCAGCGAATGATGAGTCTTTGCACACTTATGGAAGAATCTCCTAGTCCCTTTGAATTGAAGACCTGGGGACAAATTCAGATTGCTCAAATACCTTTTGTATCTCATATCTGACTGTTAGAAGGTCTGGTCTCAGACAGGTTGGTTGACTGTTCTCTGGTGTTAGCTAGATGTGGAGGTAAATGAAATTAAGTATTTTCATTACTCTACCTTGGTTTACAAAGTTTCAGTGCCTCAGGATGGCTGCTAGAGTAGGTCCTGGCAGGCAGTAATGCCTGTCCTCTGTGAGATCTCTTATGTTTTAATAACAGACAATAAACCAACTGAATTCTGTCTAAATGGCTACTTCAATATAAGTCCATTAGTCAACTCATACCACTTCTTGCTTAGCATGCATTGACATCAGTGCAAACCTTATCAGTCCCAATGGCTTTCAAAAGGAAACTTAGTTCTGTGGCTTAGAAGAACTCAGGAGGAATCTCTCAAAGGTGTTATCCCTCTTTTCTTAAGATGATGCTCATGCAGTTTTCCATTGGATAGCCGTGGGAATCAAGGACCCAACTCTGGGATTCTGACTTCTCTTTCAGCTATAACATGAATTAATTTACTCGTTGGCCTCAACTGCCTGATTTTTTACAAGTACTGGGTTAAGACAGACACAACAGGGAAAAAATATGCCATGCCACATTAAACATATAGCACATCAAAGGCATTTTCATTAACATTCAGCTTCAGGGCCAATAAATGTTGTCAGACAAGATGTATTCTTTGTGACTTTCGTGGTGCTACTTTAGTGGTTATGTTGTAGCTGCTTCAGGTAGGTTTTGAAAAATGCACAGCAATAGGCCATTCAGAATGATTAAGTTATTAAGTGTGGAAACCTGGCTACAAGGGTCTTGTCTGTTTTCATGTTTGACTTGAATGACTTTATGATGTTTGAGGCTTATGGAATATTGCAGATTTCATATTGAAAATTACAGGGAAAAAACCAACCAACCAACCAACCAAAAAAAAACCCCAAATCCATAGCTAGATACTATGTTTACGGAAACATCCAGGTTGGGAAAGACTCTCAGGATCACCAAGTCCAACCTATAACCCTACTCTACAAGATTCACCTTAAATAGTATCCCTAAGCACCACATCCAAACGACCCTTAAACACATCCAGGGTGTACCTCCTTGAGTAGTTCATTCCAGTGCCTGAACTAGCTAGTAACACTGTTATCAGTCATAGCAAGCAGACTAGGAATAGTTTTTTGCCTCCTGTGTAGGTGGGAGTAAGGAACTGTGATTGTGTAAGTAAACTTTGGATCTAAATAGATAATTGCTAAAAGTTATTAGTAGTGAAACAGTTAAAAATAGTAGTGTTGAAATTGTCATTTCTGGACGATAATGTTGTAATTTAAGGTGTTTAAAAATAGTCTGTTGGTGTCTATGTCTCTCCCTGGTATCTAGCTGGATCTGTGTAACCCAACTAATCGTTCTGCTTCTAACCCCCCTTGCCAATCCTTCCAACTCATCTTGCACATAAGGCAGATTCTGGGATAAGAGTGGGGAGTGTAAAGAAGGTGGAAGGGTGGTTGGGAGCCCCTCCTGGGGACTCTGATTTCTGGGAGGGGTATTGTGTTTCTGTATTACTTTTAACTCATATATTTCTGTATATGACTGTAAATATCTGTAATATATCATTTGTATAGTGCGCTAAGTTGTGAATATAGTTTTATTCCTTAAATTCCAGCTGGCCTAGTCTAATCTGGGTGAATTCATTGTGCAGGAGGGTGGGTAGCCCCCAAAACTATCACACCTGATCTCTAGTATCTAGTCAAAATGAAAGTGCCCCTTTTCAGAATACAGTTTTTCACTCAATGTCTGTAACATTGTAGAATTAATGTGGAGCACTATTCGAAAAGTTTGAAGTACTTTAGTGGCAAATAACTTTGTAGTAAGTGCTTCCAAACAAGGTTTTTGGCTAGAATTTGCCACTTACAAGTGTTTTATTGCTGTAGAAGTTTCCTAATGATGTCATGCAGGAATGAACAAGACTTACCCTTTAACATTGTTTTCTTCAATCTTGAAACTACTAGGTTCAAAATGGCCTGTGGTCTAATTTTATAGCAGATAGGATGGATCCTAGAAGAATTTTTGAACAGAGCTGAACTAACTCAAGGTGACCTAGAATTGTTAATAGCAACAGAAGTTTTTATATCTCCAAAGAGATTCTATATAAATCAAGAACATCCACATTCATATTTGCAAATTAAATCTTTGATCACATGGGTTTGACTGTTTGATGAGGAGGAGGGGAAAATAATATCAACCTTCTTTCTTTTTTAGAAATGCACCAGTGTTGATCGAATTATGCCTTTATTGCTATGAAATGCTGCTTACCAGCTGGTAGGATAATATGCCTAAGACTTTGCCTATTGCTCTTTCACAGCATGGTTATAGCTTTATAAAACAATCACAAACTCACAGAGGCAAAACCACAGCTGTTTAAGCCCATAAAATAAACGGTTTACAAGAAGAAGCATAATCAGTAGTATTAAGTATTTTGTCAATTATATTAGCAACAGAAAAATAGAAGATGATGCCTATTCGACAGGAGACTTTTAAATATATTTGCATAATGCTTGTCTTTTCATACTATAGAAAGCAACAAGGCATCATAAAAGAGATCTATCCATTATTCATGAATTTAAATAATCTGACTTGCATGTGGAAAAAAGACTGAACTAGATTTTATATTGTTATAGTGGTGGGGGGAGTGTTTTTGGTTTTTTGTAATACAGGCTACTAATGTTTTTTAACTAATCCTGTTTCTTCAGCTTTTGATTCATTGTATTATCCTACAGTTAGCAAAATTAAATATCTTCTCATTAACTTCAGTGTAACTGACACCTAATGTGACTCAGAGTGCTGAGAGTAAACAACTTAGAAAGAATTATCCTGTCGTATCTGTGGGGCTGATTAAGTGTAAACATCAGTGTTATGAAGGGGTGATTAATTGATGCAAGATGATATTTCCCCCAAATTAATATTGTTTATTAATTTTGATATCCAGTAGTCTCGCCCCCCGACCACTAAGTTTAATAATAATTGGTTCTTCGCACAGTCATGGAAACTCTATACAGATAATAACACAGGATCTAGAAATAACTCACAATAATATATAACATTAATTGAACTGGAAGAGAAAGTTCCTGCAGTCAATATACTGCTTGCAGTTAATTGTGCTGCTTGCTCACTAGGTGGATTCAAGGAGCTCCTTTCTGCTTATGGCAGAAGGCAATGATGAATTACAAGAGGCTTTAAGTATTTACTCACAAATATTATTTCCTGACTCATGGGGCTAGCTACAGCTTCAGACAGTACCCAAATGCTTTCAGGGAATTCTGTTACTGTCTTGTCACTGCTGCGACTTCTGATTCTTCCCAGGCTTCAGGGTGCTGGGGAAAGGAGGCAGACAATCTCCAACCTGGTCCTGGCTCCTCTGGATGATCTGTGTATCTCCTGGGTTTCCTATCTTGGCAGGAGACTTTCAGGTGTAGGCAGGATGTCTTATGATGCATGGTCTCAGCACATATGTCATGCTGGCTGTGCAGGCCAATCATGTGGAGGCATTTAGAGCCTGTTCCTGGTAAACTCGAGGCAGTGGAGTTTCCAGGCAGTTCAGGATCTACGGAGGCAGTGAGCAATGGCAGCAGGCAGTAGCAAGCAGCAAGCGTGAATACAATGGCAGAGCACATTGTGTTACCTGCTCATCTTTTTATCAATACAACCCAGGACTAGTGGGCCTTTGGACACAGAATAGCCAATCAGAATGGCAAACCAGGACATGTATAAGCCTCTTTTGGCCTATTTGGGCCTATCATGACAATCAGTCATGGCAGTTTAAGTTTGTTGTAGTTCCTGTGGCTTCTCCAGATGCCTCTGTACTATAACCATGGATGTTAACTACAAGCATGGATATTAATTACCAGATCTATGTTGTTTTTGAAAGACAAAAGGTAATTAGTAAAGAAGTAATAATTTCTATTGGTCCATCTTATTTTTTAGACAAGAACAGGACAGAATTGGTGACTAGATATAATTATCAAGGCATGAAGCAGACTATACTGTACCTGTTTGCCCAAGTAACATATGGGACAACAGTAATGAAAAAAATAATACCTGAAAAATTGGTTAGTTCAACAGACTCGGATCTCTGTGCTTATCCTGAAAATAAACTCTTCTCTCGTTCCAGTGAAAAATTGTAATGAAGCAAGGCTGTTGTTTAGCGCAACAGCTTTGTAGCTGTGGTGTGTAGCTCCAAAATGGAGATGAGATTCTCTTGCATCAGTTTTGAAGCTCCATCATCTCCCTCCCAGAGACACCTCATTGAGATGTTAGAGCA
The DNA here is from genome assembly GCA_013399055.1 of Ramphastos sulfuratus. Taxonomy (NCBI): domain Eukaryota; kingdom Metazoa; phylum Chordata; class Aves; order Piciformes; family Ramphastidae; genus Ramphastos; species Ramphastos sulfuratus. Next base: position 182,606 of record WBNM01009364.1, on the reverse strand, counting down.
TCTCTCACTCTACTCAGTTTTTTTTTCGTTCAAATTCTTAAAATGTAGTCTGACCTTGACCAAGCTCCCTTTGTATTTCTCACTCTACAATGTCATATTCTTTAAAGATAACAGTGCATTTTGTAGAAAATGGCTTATCTAATAATACTGTTACTGAATCTGTGGTTGCCTGAGGATGTAAGGGCTGTGAGGATGATTATGGGAATAAAATATCTCTCTTACTAGGAAAGGCTGAGAGACCTGGGGCCGTTTAGAGAAAAGAAGACTGAGAGTGGATAAGATGATGGGACCAGTCTCTTTTCATTGATGCCCAGTGATAAGATGAGGGGCAACGGACACAAATTGGTACAGAGCAAATTTCATCTCAACCTGAAGAAAAACTTCTTTACTGAGAGGGTGATGGATCACTGGAACAGGCTGCTCAGAGAGGTTGTTCTCATAGGAAAGCACTTCAGTGATATATAAAATAATGTTGAAATTAGTTCTTACTTCCTCTCGTCATCTTTATTATTTCTAATGCTGTTTTCATTGTTAGCTGTCACAGCAGACTGAACTGTGGTAATAATCTCAGATTGTTACTTTGTTGAGAGGTTACAGCTAGTCTGAAAGTCAGCACATTGTATCTTTCTGTGTGCATTCCCTTGCGTTTGCCAATGCTTGCTTACTTTGCAGACCTACATTGAGTTGATCTTTTAGGTCCCGTGGACCTCCTCTTGTTAATCTTCTGCACTGTCATGGAATTTCATTCTGCATATCTTAGTTTAGATAGAAGGAAGGCTGTGGCTTTATTTTAAAGTAGCTTTACTGGTAAAAATCAGAATCACTATGGTTGGGAATGACCTTTAATAAGATCATCAAAAGTCCAACAAGCATTTTAGAATCTAAATTTAGGTACCTAAATGCTGTGGTAGTTTGTCTTGGATTCATGTGTGAACTTTGAGACTATAAATTTACATTGTTTTTCCACTTAGCTGAAGCACGTGATTTGATTAATTCACATTAGACATTTTGTTTCCTTTAACTAAATCAAGTCTGTTGTGAATTTGCACCATTTCAGCATGTGCACACCTTGTATTTCAGTCTTGCTGGCTTGTTTCTGTTTAACTGAATGGCTGTGTGAATAAGGATGTTTGCATATTTTGTTTGCATTGTGAAAAAGTTGTTTCTCTAACGTCAGGAAGAGTTTCCTGAACTACTTTAAATTGATCAGGTTTTGGTAGCTATCCGAGCTATCTTTCAAAGTGCTTGTTTAAAGGCTGATAGACTTGACTCTTAGAAAGTATCTTCCTCTATCAGGAAATCTTTGTTATCCCACCATAGAATATGCCTCTTGTGGCTCAGGGTTAGGTAGCACTCCATCAACCCCACCAAGTCTCTATTTTTCATTTAAATGCACTTAGTTACACAGACAAAGAAGAGAATACATTGACATGTGTATGATTCTGACATTCTAAGATGGTCATGCATTTTTTTTAGATAACCAGTTCCTGGATTATTGGGTGAAGATTTTTTAATACTGTGGAATTATAAGATTATAAATTACTGAACTGCGCTGTTCAATATAGTAATTACTAAGAAATTAAAAAAAAAAGTTTTCTGCATACATTTCCTTAATAGGTATTGATTTTAGATGTAGAATGAGGTAATTTTATGCTTAGTCACATATCAGTTTGAAATGCAGTTTAATGAGACAAATTTAAGGATGTAACTTCTGACATATTCAGCCTTTTGCAAAAGCGATGAACTGAATTCTGTAGCCTGTAGTTAGAACTGGGATTGAAGTGATATGGAGTACCAAAAATTCCTCTGAAGTTTTTTGGTACCTTGTAGGATTGGAATTGCAAGCCTTGCTTGTTGAGTTTAGCAGAGATCTGGCTGCCTGGTACAGCCAAAATTCGAACAATTTTGTATTCATGTAAAAGTTCAGGCAATTACACTTTTAAGAGTAGCCAGCAACAGACTTGCAGTGGAGAAGCTACATGTTGAAGGTATAAAGAGTCTAAGAAATGCAGCACATGTCTTCAAGAGGTATATTTATGCCAGTGGTTGGTATTAATTTTGGTGGCATTCACACAATATATCCCTGCTAAGGATTCATTTAAACTATGTTGCAGCCACTGGAGTCAAGGCTTATCTAACGGTCAGAATGTCAGTGCCAGTATTTATTCATTACTGAAGAAGCTAAAACCACTTCAGTGGAAATTTATCATCACAGTAACTTTCTCTAAATATAGCATTTTTTTTCCTGCTAAAGTATAAAAAAACCTGCTATGTTTGTCTCAAGTCACTGTGAAATATTTGGCAAGAGGCTTTGTCTAATAGATTTTGAAAACAATATTGTCCTATCCTGCTTGCATGCTTTTATCATAAATACAATAGGCTGGGAGAATGTGTTCTTTTCAATTAATTTTCTTTGTTCTATATTTAAGGCATCAATGCCTAAGTTCTCTTTCTTCTTTGAGAACTAATACAGCATTTTTTATTAAGAACTATATTAAAATACTTCTATTTTAAAAAAAATATTCTTTGAAACTGGGATAAATACTAATTTATTCTGTGTGTATGTTTGTTTGTTGTTGTTGTTGTTGTTGTTGTTGTTTGTTTTTTTTTTTTTTGTTAACCAATGGAATTCCCTGTGTTTATTCAGGGAACACTTCTGCTCAGGGAGTTTGAATTTGTTCCTGCCCTTGATTTTTGATTCTTCTGCTCTTGATTCTCACTTACCTGAAGGGAAAGCCTAGTAAGTCCATTGGTGCTTCTTTTAGCTTCTCTGTGGCAGTGATGGTTCTGTAGACAACAGAGACTACATCTAGCTGCTGCTGAAGCCACAAAATTTCTTCTCTTTTAATCTCAATGAAGACTGAGTCAGGTTCCATGAGAATGGATGATAGCTTTTAGATCAAAGGTACGAGCATGCTGCTGTGTGATGAAGGTATAACTCAGTGCTCTGTTCTGTCTCTTCCTTGAATGGGGGCACTGCTGTAATGCATTATAATCCAGTATTGCAGCCACAGTCTGCAGAGACAATACTACTCCAGTTAAGCAACCTAATCAAAATAGAGAATTTCTGTGAATGCTGTATGTTCCCATTGAATAGAATATCTATATTTCTAGAGTTACTTTCTATTTGAAGTTTTGTTTTAAAACATTTAGCATTTTGAAAGTTAATCTCTGCTGTCACATTACTGATTCCAAACTGAACCGAATGCCTCAAGCTGCCTGTAGCTCTCAGGTCTTGTTCCTGGAGCAGGAAGATCTGTTTCACCAGATTATTGACTGAAGGCAATGTGACTGTAACTTGTGTGAGGGCTTCAGCTGAGGACATCCAGTGTAGTATTTGCAAGGTACTTCACATCTTTATGCCTGTATCAACATTTGCATGGCTAAAATGAGACGACTAGCTGGAGAAGTCTGAGAAGTCTGAGGTGCTGCAGTCAGCATCCTCTGGGAGGTGGTAGTGCGTTACAGGATTCCCAGCCTGTGCATGGTGGGGCCTATCTTCCTAAGGAGGACTCAGATTTGTTTTAATGCTCAGGCATTGTATTTACTCACTTAAGGTCAAATCTCTGCGTGGCACAGTTGGAGTATTTAGAATTACTGTTCATTAAAAAAACCCCAGCATTATAGAATCTTTGTAAATTCCCCTTTTCAGTTGACTGTGAAAGATTTTTAACCAGAAAGACTGCCCTAGGTGATCCTGCTTTGGCAGGGGGGTTGGATTCGATGATCCCTGGAGGTCTCTTCTAACCTCTAATGTTCTGTGATTCTGTGATCTCATCTGAAGGTTTAAACCCCACCTCTGAGACTTGCTTTCACTCTCTCTTTCTTTTCTCTCTCATTTGTATCTCTATGAACAACATAAGGAGAAGCAATTTCCTAACCTAACTCCCTGCAGAACTTTTTCAGTTATTGTCCCGTAAAAAGAAGATCTGTTTTCCAATTTCCTGTCATGAAGCATACTAGCTCTGATTTAAAATAAACCTCCAGAAAGCAAAATGAGAGATCTTAGGACCATGCACATCACAGAGAGTTCACAACCTACAGGCTTCATAGCTTTTAACATATGGAAACAGCAGGTCTGAATTTTGCTGTAGATGAAACAAATCTATTGTATTGAATTGACAAAAGCAAACCACCAGACTGATTTTCAGTAATAGAGCAAAGTGTCAGGCATGGAGTCTTTTATTTCCTTTTTGTGCATCATAGCCTGATTTGGTGAGATCAAGAAAAGAAAGGGTGAAGTCTGTTAGAGATCTTGGGTATCACACGATGAATGAAGTGTAACTGCCCTTTTGAATGTGTTGGTTAATGCATAAGCATTCCATCAGGATATGTCCTGCTGGTGCACACATGATCTGCTACTCAAATTCATCTCTTCCTGAGGGGATCACAGAGATACAGCTGGGAAATTTTAAACTATATTGCAGTGATTTTGGACAGAATCTTGAGTCAGTTTTCAAAAAAATGCAACCATAGAGGGTAGTCTTAAGACAGTAGGTCTGTACTAGGCCTTGTTTAGGATAAAATGGAAACATTTAGTAGCTAATTTAAGTTAAACAAATGGTATTTGCATTCTTAGTCACTAAAAAGGTAGCCTAGTTTTCAGAAATTCTGCAGGCACAACTATTTTTTTGGGGGTGTGTGTGCATGTGTGTTAAGAAAATACTGATTACATTTGGGATGTAGAAGAGGCATTTAAAGGAAGAGTGATGATAGTGCTTCTTCCCTTTTCAATGCATAATCCCCGTTTCAACTTAGATGTCCTGTATAGCCATTAACAGGATTTAGCTGCCTCTCATGCATGTGACTGAGCCCATGTAGGAAAGCTCTCAATTTCAGATGTTGTGGAGGATGTTATTGGTAAGGGAAAAAAACAAAAAGAGCAGCAGAGGACAGCAAGATCCCATTTAGTCCACACGGCAGGGAGAAATTAAGAGACCCTTTGTGTCTAATGAAGGGGCAACTTTGATTCAATGAAATTACTAAACTCTCATTTTAATTCAAGGTATTTAAGATTGCATAGCAATGCCATTTACCTTATCAGCTTTAACAGATAGTGGTGTACAGTCCAGAGAAGTCTATGATTGTTAGTTTCTTCACTACAGTGTTTTGTTGTACCTTTAGACAAAAAGAAAATGATGAGATCAAGCAGAACAGGTGTTAATTTACCATGCTAGCTTTACAAGGAGACCTCCTTGAAATGCATGTATCACTTTAGTCAGTGTAATCCAGTTTTTCATGGTAATGCAAAGGATTTGTCATAATCTTGGGGTTTTGTTGCCCTATTTCTTCCAGTTTTATTGCAGTCTCAGATGTGTGCATTGCAGCAATAGAACTGCTGCTGTTCATGGGTACTCTTTGTAAGCCTTTAGCAGCTGTTGCTTGAAAAGCAAAGGCATACCCAAAGCAGCAGGGGATTTTCCAAGAGGCTGAGGTCACAACAGAAATTCACAGGTAATCCCTGTGCATTTATGAATTACAGTTTTCAGCTTCATCTGGGGATCATATTACAGAGCTGACTTTGCTAGACTGAAGCTGATATGCCCTTCAAATGTAAAGGTTGGTTCTTTTTGAAGTCTAAATTACATGCATGTACCTAAGATTGCATCTAAATCTGGCATGTCTTGTGCTGATGTGCAGTAGCACTTGGGACTCAAACTGAGGCAGGAGTCTTGAAGCTCATTTTCTGTTTCATAAAACAAGACTTTTTAAATGCTTTTGGGAAGATGTGGCCTGGAAATCATTAACCTGTTTATGTCTCATGTTCTTAGTTACTAAACTCTTAACCTAGGAAGAGCAAAGCACCTTATGTGCCTCTGAGGCACTATTGCAGAGAGCTTAATTCTCTCTTTAAGGAGACTGGAGGGGTCTCCTGGGCCAGTAAAATGTGGCCTTGTGAAGTTTCCATTTGAGAATTACTCTGGTAGGGACATACCATGGAACTGCAAGACCATCAATTGTCTGTAAAATCCATGTTTGTCATTGGCAGAAATCAGTGCTGAATTTAGAAATAACTGTTGAAGGAAAATATGTTTCTCTGCTTTTCACTTAAGGGACATATTTCATGAAATTATCCACTTTACATGGGTTACAATTCAGCTAGTTCAGGAAAAAAAGTGTTACGTGGATGTTTGTCTAGGAAGACACTACAGGATAAAAATTTGAAGATGAAAAAACTTTATGGTTCCAGTGAAGAGAAAGGCAAATTATGAGGAAAAGGTGAAGTGTTGAGGTAACTTTAGGGAGTACAGCTGGGGAGAGTGAAAGTGGAGAAGCAGGAGAAAGTGGGTTTTAGGGGTGTCGTGATAGGCCAAAATAAGCTTATACATGTCCTGGCTTACCCAGACATGTTTTTCTTCTCTCCCTCACTCTGCTATGGGGAGAAGCAACTGCAGGAAAGAGGACAAAGAACCTGGAGCCACTGAGTCTGAGGACTCTGGCATGCCCAGACTTGTTTTGCATCCTGTGGTAAACAAGGTACACACGGTTGCCTTTTGCAAGGCCTATGTTCTGCCCAAGTTTGGGTAAAGCAAGCCTATGGCTTCACCCGATATGGTCAGGCTTGGCAAAGTGCCATCCTGATTGGCTAATCTATGTCCAAAGGCCCATTAGGCTGGGGCCGTATTGATAAGGGATGAGCAGGTAGTACGTGTGCTCTGCTGCCGCCNATGGCATTGCATCCTGCCTGCCCCTCTGCAAGGCTTCTGCTGAATCAGGAATCAAGAGGAACCAGATCAGAGACTGTGCCAGACTCTCAGCTTCCTGAGAAAAGAGCCTGGGAAAACTCCAAAGCCTCTAATGGCTTTGAGACCACCAAGAGCAACCCCTCCATGTGCTTTGGGTACTGTCCAATAATATTTTGTGAGTAAATACTTAAATCCTCTTGTAATTCACTAATTGCCTTCTGCCATAAGCAGAAAGGAGCTTCCTGCATCCATCTAGTGGCTAAGCAGGATAATTAACCGCAAGCAGCTTATTGACTGCAAGAACCTTCTCTTCCAGTAAAATGTTTGTTTGTTAGTTACCTCTTAAAGTGTTCCAGTTTTGCCTGTTCCCCGTGTGTATGACTTTCCAAACCGTGTGTTTCGAACCTTGTAAGTAAGTTTTCTGTCAAGATTTAATGTTAGTAACAATTTTCATAGTTATTAGCAATCTTTGGATATCAAAATTAATAGCGATTATTAATTTTGCATCATTCATAACAAGGGGATAGAAGTGAGTTACCTGTATCAGGATCTTAGAGAAACTCCTATTTCATGAACCTGTGAACCCAGGCTCATTCTGCAAGACCTAACATTAGGTCTCTTACATTAGAGGCTGGGGGAGCCACTTACCCTCTAATCACTTCAATCTCTTTGTCCCAGACTTCTTCTTGAGCAAGTCGAGGAGGGCATTAGACACCACAAAGTAACCTTCAGCTTTTGCCAGCCGCTTTTTGTTTTGTCAGTTAAGAATAATGCTGGCAGGCTCCAGCTTCCTGCTTCCTTTGCAGGTGCTCAGCACAAAAGCAGACAGACAGCTGTGGGGGCAGAGGGCAGGGGTCCACTGCTGAGCTATGGGAGTTATTCTGGCCTCTCCTGAGCTTGGGCTGTGATCTTGCATTATACACTCCACAAAAATTCCCCATCTGAGGGTACGCGATTTGTTTTGGCTGAGTTGTTTCACTGAATACTGCCCCACAAATGTGTCTGGAAGATTACTTTACAAACCAGTTCAAGAATCTGGTATAGAGAATGAATGTTTAAAAGTAGCTATTTTCCCGTGACACTACAGCAGTTTGGATGAGAAGACAAGTCCAAAGTTGAAGATGTGTCTTCACAGGAGCATTTATTTCACTTTAAGCTTAGCTACTGCTTGTGAAAGCAGCCATGGCTAACAACTAACAATGCAAAATAATTAGAGTGTGTAGTGACTGCCAAGACAGTGTTTGTTCCTTGATCTGTTTTGAAGGTGCTTTAAGTTCACTGCTTATTGATGTAGTAGGGACAAAGTTATGGTTTTAATGTATGGCAGTCCTCCCATTGTATTTCACACCATAACCAAGTAGTCCTCATCCAGCCGTGGAGAACTTTTTTACCTGCACATCCCTGACATTATCAGCAGCAGAATGTCTCTGGTACTCCTGCACTGTGTTATCTAGCAAGGGGCAGATATCTGTGACTTTGGGGAAGTAGGAAAGATTTAGGATGGGCTTGAGAAGTATCCCCTGAAGGATATCTGAAAAAAGAGGCGCCTGGACTACCCTGTTTTATTAACACAGTGAGGTAAGAGCAAATTGTAGAAGACCTAAAGAACAAACAACAGGTTTCATGAGTAGCAAAGTCAAAACAAATGTGTTACCTGTGGATTCCGTTCTCCTTGCTGGCTTCTGTAGTGTTAATGACACTAGTTTTGATTTACATGACAGCAACGAGGACACTCATGATATTCTCTCCTGCATGTGGCAACTACATGAGGTTGTATGTGGCAAAGGTTTAGCCTTTCATTGAAGAGGGACACTTAGGGGAGGTCCCTCTCCATCTCCTCTGCATACTTTTGTAAAATTTGTAGGAACCTAAGATGTTTAACATCTCTAGCCTGACATGAAATGAAAGTTTATACTGATTCCTACATTCAAAAGTTGCTGGGAACATACAGGCACATACAGAGTTATGTGTCATCACCACAGCAAACTGGGCAAAACCCAGGCCTCCAGCAGTATTTTATCGTAGTCATGTTCTGACAAGCTAGATGGCATTTCGTCAGAGAGCAGCCTGCACCAAGCATCTCTTGGCAGCTGACAAAGCAAGGCCCTCAGAGCTGGGGACATTTTCTGATTCACAGGGCTGATAAGAGAGAGGTACAAGATGATTCTGTTATCAGCAATCAACCTGTCTACTTTGGCAATATTTTTTTTGTGTGTGCTGCATGATGGATTTAGGGTAGTAAAACCTTACCCTAATGTTTGTTTCTGGAGCAGTCCTAGAAGTGAAGCATGATAATATCCTGCAAAATCCTACACTTGGGTCACAACAACCCCAAGCAACACTACAGGCTGGAAATCTGCCCAACAGAAGAAGACTTGGAGTTGGCTGAGTACGAGCTAACAGTGTGCCCAGGTGACCAAGACGGCCAGCGACATCCTGGCCTGCATCAGGAACAGTGTGGCCAGCTCAGGAGTAGGGCAGTGACTGTCCCCCTGTACTTGGCACTAGTGAGGTCACACGTTGTGTACCTCGTTGTGTTGAGTTTTTGAGCCATCACTACAAGAAGGACATTGAGGTGCTGGAGCATATCCAAAGAAGGTCAACAAAGCCTGTGAAGGATCTAGATAACAAATCTTGTGGGAGCAGCAATTGGGTTGTTTAGTCTGGAGAAAAGGAATCAGAGGGAAGGCTTTATTGATGTCTACAACTACCTGAAAGGAGGTAGTGATGTGGGGGGTCTTCTGCCAAGTATTAAATGATAGAACGATAGGAAACAGCCTCAAGTTGTGCCAGAGGAAGTTTACATTGGATATGGAAAAATTTCTTCACAGAAAGGGTCATGAGGCACTGGAACAGGCTGCCCAGGGAAGTGGTTGACTTGTTGCCCCTGCAGACATTTAAAAGATGTGTAGGGTGGTGCTTAGGGATATGTTTTAGTGGTGACTTGGCAGTCCTGGGTTAACAGTTGGACTTGATGATCTTAAAGGTCTCTTCCAACCAAAATAATTCTGTGATTCTATCATAGAAAGTAGTTTGAATCACTTTTATCACTAGGTTGTAGAGATGACACTTATGGAGGATGACTCAGAATTGTGTCACAGTGATAGAGCATTTAATTGCCTGTCAAGGCAATTCTACAAGGAAATCCTACAGGGGTTATTAAAACCACTGAATGAACTTTGTACCTATCTGCAGGATATACTGAAGGTACAGCTGTAACACAGCCAGGCAGTACTCCCTTCTCATCTGCTCCACTACATCAAGCTACATCCTTACATGCCAGCAGCATTTTGTGAGGGAATCAATCTGCCCGTGTCTTGCTGAGTTTCCATTTACCTTCTTACACAAGTACATCTGTGCTTTTAATACTAGATACAGTAGTCTGCCAGTGGAAACAAACCACTGTACAATTGTTAGCTTACTTCCTGCAGGCATTCAAAGCATGACATTTCTTTGATGGCTTTCCCAAGTATTTCCCTGCTAATGTCCTCTGAAAGCTCTTCTTTCCTTTCCCACTGCAGTGATGGGAACCATTTCTGCCGACAGTCAGCTCTTCTGGATCAGTGATCTATGGCAAAAGAAGCACCCACCCACTCACCTCCCTCCACTGGCCACATATCACAGGAGTCCATAGAGGGGACTGTTGACCACATGCTGTCATACTTGAAGAAAACAAGGTGAGGAAACTTTTTTTTGTCACTAGTCTAGGGAAGCCACAAACATCTCTTAACTGAAAGGTGTGAGAGACTGTATCTTTTCACCCAAGTAAGAAGCTCATATTAATCGACCTGCTTTCCACAACAGTGGAATGTGAGCTGTTGAAGACAATTTCCTCCTTCCTTCCAATTCTGAACAAAGAGGAGAAAGAGCTTGAACAACATCTAGTAGTTTAAGAAGGCTGACAGCAAGTGTTTTCAGGACTGTTTTCATGATCCCTCAAAGTTGGAAAGAGAAAGCTGAGGGCTTAGGCATGTCACGAGGTGCGGGAAAACAGAGATGAATATTACTCCTGCAGACGAAGAACAGGCAAACAGCTTCCCTGGAAAGCAGACTGAAACAAGACAGGTTGGGTTGGGTTGGGTTTTGTTTTGTTTTGTTTTTCCCCTGCCTTTTTTCCTCCTATCACAGCTTATATTCTGCACAGGTCACAGCATAGGACATTAAGAACAGGTTTGTTTTGACAGCCGTGTAAAACAGAACATCCACCTGGGGGCTCTTTCCCACACAAGATCCTGGTTCTCAGGAGGCCTGGAAAAAAAAAGTGTGCAGCTAATTGCAAACTTAGATCGCTTGGATTTTGATAAATTCATGCAATAGTTTCTTAAGCATCAAAATTTAATGACATTCTTTTTAAATTTACAAGCTTCCCTCATTACAGCAACATGAATTCTTTTCTTTTTCTTTCTTTCTTTCTTTTTTTGTTTTTAATGAGGAATTATTTTACATCTGTATAATTGAAAAAAGTTTCATAAAAGCATAACCTTCAGCCAAGTAAGTTCTGCTTTCATATTCAGCAATTTTCATGAAGTATCTGAAGTATTTTAAAAAGACTCAGAAAACTCCCTGATGTTTTCATGAAATATAGATGCTAGTGTATTAAAAAAAAAAAAGTGATTAAGATCTCAGTGTAATATGTTGTAAGTTGGGCAGAGTCCAAGACAATGCATGCCCATTTCTCATGAAATTGTATGTTGCATTTCATGAATTGTTCAGATGCCATATTTTACAATATTCATTAAATTCCATAGCAATAGTCATGACATTTAATATCAATGTGCATGCAATATTAAACAAAGCATAAAACCCCACAGGTTTAATAAATCACAGGAGTGTAAACTTCCTTCCAAGCTGTAAAAGAACAGACATCTTGCTTTGTTTTTCTTCTGTTTCATTAAAGGCAAGCAATGTTTCATGGTAAATTCACAAAATAGGTCTTAAAATTCTCACCAGCCATTCACAGGCGATCCATTCAAAATTACTCAAAGCACAAAGGCAACACAGCCACAGCTTCACTGGAATTTTGTTTTAAATTATTAATGCTAAGAAATAGCTCTGTCCTGTCATAACAGGAATGCTGCTTTGAGCCCTCAGCAGAGGCTGCATAATATTCTTCTGGAGAGAGTAGCTTTTATAGTTGCTCATAATTTCTACCTCTGTGTCTTGAAGTATATAATCTCAACACTGACAGGCTGTTAAATGGATGTCTCCAGGCTTGCAAATTGCCTCCCAGTTTTCCAACTTCATACCTCACCCTTACCTTGCAGCTAATTAGACATTGGTTCACAAGTCATTCAGGAAAAGGTTTTGCTGAACAGGGAAGTGGACGATAAGGTGGGTCTCCAGAGGGAAGAATTTCAATTCTAGCAATTGCAGTAGTCAGTACAAGGTGCATTAATGCGGACAAATATGTCGCTGTGCTAAACCACGCTGTAGAGTGAGGAACTCCACTTAGACATATGATGTAACATCAAGGAGTTGATAAGGTTCTTTAATCACTTCCACTCTGTTGAAAACATACATATAGCACCAGCTATACTTTCTTTACAGGTCACAATCCTATCACCAGCCAGGAAATAACCTGCTCAACAACTGGTTGCTGATGAGCAGAGGCAGCAGGTTTTTGGGTGGTGCTGGTGACTGGGTTTTACAGAAATTACAAGTCTGGTACTGGTGTGCTACTTTGCCAGCTCTGTTAGTTGTTTGTCATATCTCTAGAGATGTGATCTGTCTCATGATGAGGTTCTTCAGTCAGAGCAGGTCACTTCACATCCAAGGAACTAATTTATCTATCCTTTTTACACTGCATCAAGGGCATCTAGGAAAACTTGTTACTGCTTCTCATCTATGATCCACATGTGAAGAACATGCTGTCCCAGTGCTGCAGTGGTGCACTGCTTTTAAGCCTATGTTAGACACTGGCATCCTTGCTTGCCAAGGTCTTCCACTACTCCAGTGGTTGCTTCAGTGGTTCTTTTTCTTCTCAGGTTCAAAACTTTTCTTCTTCTTCACTGGATGTCTCAGGTGGCTTAATATTAAAATTTTATACTTGCCAGGGGCTTACTTTTCAATTAGGACAAGTTTGAAAAGTCTAGATGAGGTAGAAGAAAGTTTTTAATACAGGCATGTGATGCCTCTAAATATTTGATGAAGCAAAGGGCTCTGTCCTGGCTGCCCATGCTATGCATGGGGCAAAACTCTGTGGGGATGACTCTACATTTTTGAAGCAACTTACTAAGTATACATTTGGCTTGTTTCCTAAAGTGAATTCAATACTTGAAAGACCAAAACAAAAGCATAGAACCCATGGAAAAAAAATAAACAAAACCCCAAAACAAAACAAAAAACCACCACCAACAAAAAAACAAACCCCAAACAAACCCTGAAACAATCATTGGAATTGGAGTCCTCCTTGTAAGAAACTGGTATATTCATGGTACTATCACCTTATTTCCCTCAACATGCCTCAACATCACAAAATTACAAGTGGACAGCTTCCTTGATATTCCCTTGCAAATATTTCTCTCTATGATCAAAGACATCATCCAGTTTTCTGAAGAAATCTGAGTTCTGGAACACTATGGATGGCTGTTTTCCTCTAGTCTGAGCATACTAGAGGTTACATGCCATGAGGTTTTCTGTGTGCCTTGTGCTTTAGCAATCATGAGTATCCTTATGAAGGCAAGTTTTGAGCCACATGATGTGTTGCACTACGGGGAAGAAGAATATCAATTATACAGTGTGTTTAATCATGAGAGGAAATGAATTTGACTAACTGGATATGCAAATGCCAGCTCAAAATAAAACTGTGAGCTCTGCCTGATATACAAAATGCCATCAATGAAAAACAATATATTAGTGCCTGACTTCATGAGAATGTGGTTTATGAAAGAACAAAAAAGTAATTTTATGTCTTCTTGTGTTGTGTTGTTCTTGAAGTTGTTGGTATTTTTCTAGCTTGGAAAAGTGTTGCTAACATGAGGCTTTAAAAACATATTCTGACATTTAAGATGCAGCTTCCTGTGCTTGTTTTCATGCATGGTTTCCTGAGATGACAGGGAGTAAGTAAATACTTGCTGCTGCTGTTCCTGAGAACACCAAGAGGCTGTACAAGCCAGGATTTGTTGTACACATGGACAAGCTGCTTCTGGAACTTCACACCCCCTTGCCCTAATAAATCAACAGCTGTTTGGCAAGCAGACAGAAATGTTCTTACCCAAAACCTGGTATTTACAGCTCTTCCCCACAGCGTGGGTGATCACGGTTCACTTCCTGTGGCTGCTTAGAGAGAACAGCACCTCTGACCCAGTGTTACATGCAATTTGTGAAGCATCTTTTCCAGTCCTTGTCACTTCAAGTGCTGCAGTGGGCTGGCTCAGAGGAAGGCTGTATGCAAGACTATGAGGTTCTCCTGAGTGGGGAAACCTAGTCCCTAATGCTTCTCAATTCTGTTTCAAGTGGCAGTCAAAGCCAACTTTGGAAGTCCTCGGCGAGTACAGCAAACAATTATCTAGATAAATGGGCAAGTCTTACTCTTTGCTGTCACTAATGCCAACTGAACTTTTTCACTCCTTTCCTTGGTGTAGTTTTAAAGTACCATTCAAATGGTGAAACAAGACTCCAGAAGGGAGTTTACAGTTTCTGGTAGCAAGCTGCTCACCCATCTGCAGCTGGGATTTCAATTAATGTTATTGACAGTTCACCAATCCCATCCTGCCTTGCTGGTGGCTTTGGAGGCCTGCTTATATGCTTTACCTTCTGTATATGAAGGGTTGACATTCTTGGGGTGGGGCAGCACTGCACCTCCACACCTCACACTGAAAATAACCCAGTGTTTATTAGGCTGTAGGATAGACAAACTGGAAGAAGCACTGAAATGGGTGCTCACTGCTGTGCAGATGCAGGATGCTTCCATGTGATGCTTCCACTCCTCTGTCTGCAAGCTCAGTGGTTATTTCACAGTCCCATGGTGGCACCATTATCATGGGTGCATCTGAGTGGCATTTGGGATAAATTCTGCGGGTTGTATAGGAGCTGTCTCTGAGCTATGGCACTCAAAACGAAGCTTTCTCCAGTGTGAAAGACAACCAAATGAATGAGTGAAAGATGGCTGAGCTGGATCAAGTTGTGAACTGATGGCTTTGTAAGCCATCAGTAAGTTTTGACTTACTTCCTTTTAGCAGTCTAAAGCTGAGTGCCTCATAAATTGCAACATCAAAACTGTAACTAACACAGCTCAAACCATCCTAGGATCCCTGGAAATATAAAGAGCAGCGTCTGTAACTAGAAAACAAGAGAGAATGAAAAGGGAATGAGTTGTGTCCTCAAAGCGATGTTTTGGGGTATTTACTTTAGTTTTGATGTTACATCTCAAATCAGCACAAAGACCCAACTATGGGCATTTGGGATCATGCAGTGATTGTCCTACAATCTAGTATGGCCCTAGAGGTAAAAATAGTTCCACATGGTTCTGGAATATCGTACGGATCTTAAAGATTTGGGATCCTGAAATTGATACCTGATCCTCTTGCACTGAGGCAGCCATGAGATGACACACAGGAAGCACCATTCAGCAACCACTGAGCAGCATGCTGATCCTGGAGACCATTTCATGGTTTTCTCACTGAGTAGACAGGAGTGATGTAGGCTTTTTGAGGGGAGTACATAAAATGAGAGCAGCCACATTGGGACTGGTCAGGGCCCCATCCAGACTGGGACTATGTTTCTTAGTCAAGAATGGGATAAGCCATAAGAATGGGTCAAACAGTTTGTAGCTGAGAGGAATCCTAAATTTGGTTACTAACTTTGTGTCTCAGAGCCCATGGTGCAGCTGTCTCCCATGAGCCTGTCTTAGATCTTTTTAACCTGTGTTAAGCATCTGCAACACCCTGTGGCAGGACTTGCAGCTTGACTTTCTATTAAGGTTATTTAGCAAAGAGCTGAGAAAAGCATGAGAAAAGAACTGCAGTAGCAGCTCAGCTGCAACCTGTTACCTAGCACCATGCAATGACCAACAAATCTTCTCTCCAGGGTACAGACAAGAGCTGCTGCCTTTCTAATGGCAAAAGTTCACTGTGCAATTGTGTGTAGCAATTTCCTGGCTGCCCTCAGTTCCTGTTGTTGTTTCCTGAGAAGAGCCACAAGGCAGCTGACCCAGAGCAATGAATTCCAGAAGAGCACTGGCATTTCAGATGGTTGGGTTCTGGTCCCCCACCACACTCTGTCAGAGAAATTGTGTCTAAGTAATAGAGTTTTGTAATATGAAGCTTTGGAATAGGTCCCCAGGAGTCCCACGCTTGCTAGGCTACAATCTGGCACCCCCAGCAGGACAAAGTGCATATTCAGAACTGGAGGCGGCGGAAAACTACAGCTATCACAAACCTCCAACAGCTAATTGTAATGTTTATAAACACATTTATGTGCATCAAGACCAGGCTGGTCCAAAAGCTTACTTCTCTTGTCTGCAGGTGGAACCAAATTCCTGAGTGCTGCCCATTAAGCACTTGGTGTATTTGTAGATGAGGTGGGCTGTAGTCAGTCATCAGTTCCTGGTAGCTACCTTTATACACCTATGCCAAACAATCAGAAATGACTGAATATTTGACTTCCTGCCCTAAACCAAGCAGTCTTGTGGCACATTTAGGTGCAAGACAAGCAAGATGTGGTACTTCTAGAAGGCTTCCTGCTCCCCTTCCAGCCAGCACCACTTTCCAGCCTTCTGTAGTTCATGTACCTGGTCCGTGTATGGCAGCACTGCATTCTGTCTGCATTCATCACATCTCTTAACAGACCATGACCCATCTTTAAACAATTTATTTAGCCAAGTAATATAATTCAGCTAGGAAGGTACCACATTTCCTCATGCAGAGAAGCATCTGAAGACTCACCTGAGAGCAAAACTAAAGCAGAGGAGGAAACGTGGCTTAAGTGGGCTAAGCCACGTTCCTCACCAGTGATGGCAGAAGACAGGGTAACTTCTTCAGTGTCACAGCAGACATTCCATGCAAAAACACTATTGAGGGAATATGCCTGAGGGTAACTTCCTGAGTCTGTAACTTCCACTACTGCCTTCATACTATAAGAGCTTCCCTACTCCCTGGTGGCTGTAACTATACAGTACTGTATTAAAAATATTTCAGGTACTGTATTAAAAATAATCATAATTTTTCAGAAGCCATCTGAAACATGAGCCTGGAATGGAAACTCAACAGTCTATCCTGTCAGTTAGGATGGGCTGCTGCATATGTGCCAACAGCTTTTCCAGGCAGAGCTTGAACACTGTGTTCAGTAGGCAGTCTAGATGCCACTGCCCTGGTCTGGAGCATTGTAGACAGTCCAATAGTATATACAGATCACCTCTGTAAGACACAAAACTGATCAGTTCCAGAGCCTTGAAGCCTCTCATTGGTTCTAGGTCCATGAATCCCTTTCTCTTTCTTCTGGCCAAAGCTCTGAATGTGACCCATATTATATTATTACTTTTCCTCTTTGCTGCTGCTTTTTTTTTTTTTTTTAATCTTTTCTTCTTCCTCTTTTTCTGCCATTTACTTCCCAGGAAGATAAGTAACCTTTCTCTAAGGATAAAAATCTTTATTTTACAAGGCAGAAGAAATCTTTAAGGCTTTCAGCTATTTGTCAGGTTTTCCCCCCTCCCCATCTCTCTTAATGGATCTCTTATGCATTTATAATGCACTCAGTACCATGGTATCTAGAGACCTTATACACAATTCATAAAGCAAACATTTTTTTTTGCAAAAAGTTTCTTGTTCTGCCTATTGCCTGTCTCTGAATGAGGCTGTTCTCCTTGATTTGCAAGTGAAACCAAGTTGTCTGTTTTACCCTCCGTACACAGACTGTCTTACAGTGTCCTGGCTTTGTGGGACAGCCAAGTCAGGTTCACAGTGATTTAACAGCTCTTAAATACAGAACAGTGACTAACAGAGCTCCATCAGCTTCAGCACCAGCACAAGTGAGCACTGGCAGGGGTGGTAACCGAGGTGAGAGCTCAGAATGTTTCAGTGCACCTCAAAGTGGCTATATAATTACTAGAGAAAGTAATTCAGTGCTGATGAAGGGTGACATTTTCTATGTGTGTCACTAAGCAGCTGGATGCTGCAACTACTTCTTGGGAATGGCTTCCTACTATCCCCAAGAATCCAACGGCTGCCTTGCAGGGTGACTCTTCGTAGATGCCTAAGGTGTGCATGCATCTCATTGTGTCAGGAAATTGTACTCATCCTGGGCCTGAATCTCTGAGTTCTAGAATACTGAGGGCCTTTACTGGATTACCACTGATATGCCAATCACTACCTTAGCACACTAAACACTTTGCTTCTCCTCCACGTCCCACAGAAGTCTTCACTTAACAAAGCCTGGCTTGTTAAGAGTACTGCTGGGCCTGTTTCATGAGGAGGGAGAGCAGGAACCTCCTTGGCAGTTTGAGAGGACCAGAGGCACAGATCTGTGCTCCTTAGCGTTCTACAATGTCAGTTTCCTTCTGCTTAATCTCCCAGGCTTGATCTCACTCAGACAGAAACCCTCCATTAACTTTGCCTTACTGGAGATGACAAGTTTGACTAAACACAAATACTTACGTAGACAGAGGCTTCAAATGTATCTCTATAAAGAATGTCTCACAATACAAACAACATTTTTTACTAGCTTGTTCACTAAGTAATAAAAAAACTACAAGGTGAAAGGTAATAATTTAAGCTAGTATTTCTAATTTCTATTAAATTGTTANTGGACGAGGTCTTGAGTAACCTGTGCTAGTGGGAGGTGTCCCTGCCTATGGCAGGGGGTTGGAACTAGATGATTCTTAAGGTCTCCTTCCAACCTTACCATTCTATGATTCTATGATTGTACAAGTGATCCTTAGAGCATTTTCAGTAAATTCTGCTGCAACTTTGAGCTAAAATGAAAAAAACTCTGAAACAAGGTGTACAGAAAACTCCCATTAAATTCAAGAGGGAGCACGGAAATTCAGAATAGTGATCAAGGCATAAACAAAAACATGAAATGGAAATAAGCATCCAAACCAGCAAAATGTATTTAAGTAATATCACAAATACACAAAAAACCCCTATATACAGCTATAAAATTGGTAAGTCTAGTAAAAATCCTCTATGTAAAGTTAATTCTAAACAAGAAAACCAACCCATTTGCACTGTCTACTGCTAGCAACAGAGGTGCTTTACAGATATCACAGCATGAATTATGCCTTTGCGAAACAACAGGAAAACTTCATACAGAAATTATTTCTGTGGAAAAACTTGAACCAAAGGCTGGACAACAACAATCACAAGGTATACAAAGCACAAGGAACTGCAAACACGTAACTCTGGTAGTGCAAAATTGAAGAAGAATGGCTTTTTTTCCCAATACTTCTTCAGAGAGAAATACTGTGAATTTGCAGATCAAATTCCTTTTAAAGACTTGTATTTGTAGGACTTAGTGCATTTACATGTTTCAGCAAGGCTGATACTATACAAGAGGTAAATTAAACAAAGCTGGCATTAAATTACTACAATTATATAAATTTATACCAACCTTTATAACAAAATGTTTAAACATACAGTATGGAGACAAGCTTCTCAAATAAAGGCTTATACTTTCCAAATCCAGACAATTTGTAAGCATGTTACCACTGAAGAAAAACAACTTGTACATAACTGATGACACGCGTCACATTCTTTGGAGTTAAAATTCTCTTTCGGGCATTGCCCCTGTATTTTGTATAAGGAATGTACCTGGGGCTGGGCAGAGACCCATGGACATGCATGAGCACCACAACCTGGAGGAAAACTCCACCTGGGAAGGTGAGTCAGGGTAGGGAATCTTGATATTACTCAGTGTAAAAGTAGACAGTTAATACTGTTGAATTCCTGAGGCTTGTCATCTCATAGCCCTGGTTTTACTGTGTTTTGAAACACACAAGACAGTCTCTTTGTCCAAAAAGGCTTCATAGTTTGAATGGCTGTAAACATTTCTTTTAGTTTAAATCAGCATTTTCACTATACCTTTGCTGTTAAAATTAAAAAAAAAAAAAAAAATCCAAAGCAGGAATACCTTAGCTCACATTACAACTATTTCAAATTCAGAAAACTAGAGTTCTTTAATTAAGAAAAATGAAACAAGCCTGCAAACATGATTAGTTTTATTTGCAAATAACCTTTCTGTTCTGTATTTGGCTGACTCCTTATCTTTCAGCAAGCTGATAAAGATCATTCTGTCTGTCCTAGAATCTAACACTTTCATAAGTGAGCTGGAGGCCATCTAATAAAGAGAGGCAAAAGATCAGCACCAACTGTTGTGTTTGCTCTGCTCAAACTTAGGTACATCAGTGCCCTGCAGAGCAAATACTGCTTACAGTCCCAAGACAGGTCAGGAGTTCCACCTTTTCCTCTTGCCATTGGTATAGAAAGATCTAGATTGTGTCCATAAAAATGGTAGAGAGTAAGATTTACCCATTGTAATTAGCAGGAAGTGTTATGGCTGATATTCAAAGCTTTTCCAAAACAGAAAGGACTACCTGAATTTCAAATGTCTGCAGGTGATTATCTGGTATGACAGTGTTGCTTCACAGGGACTCTAAAAAATTTCTAGTGCTCAAGTTGGAACAGTTTGTGATGCAATCAGATGAACTTTTACTGAAATAGCAGTCAAAATATGGGTGACTTTACAAACCAAATGACTGCCTTTATGGCAGTCTTTTTTTTCTCTATACTCAATGGCTGTTGACCAGAAATAACTGTAAATGACTTCTGCATAGGAGGCAGTGCTGCTCTTTGGAATCTGATGGATGCTTGTTCAGCCTGACTTCAAGTATCCAATTTATATGCTTGAATGAGGAACTCTGGAGCTCAGGCTCCAGAGAATGACTTGGAACAGATGTGCTCTAAGGCTATTCAACAGACTTAAGGGATTTGTCTGCTTGACCTTTGGCATTTGAAAAAAAACCCAAACCAAATCTAATCGGCACCATCACAAATATCCCAAACTAGATTAGTCAGATTAGTCTCTTCATTAATGAGCATTGGAGCACTTTGGGTCGCTAGCATGGACTCAGATGTGACTGAGAAGTGACTCAGAAGTGACTTCTAGCTCAGGCTTATGTTAGAATTTTGTTGGATACCTGAAGTTAGATGGTGTGACTTCCCTCTATCCTTACAACCACCTCTTGAATCTTCCACAGAGATTCCATCATGGCATTTACTTAGAGAAGACCCAATGGAACTGACTCTTAATAGGATACCCTTTCTCATCTCATTTCTTCATCCTCACTTTATGGAAGAGGCGGAGAAAAGCAAAGCAGGGTGGTGGGTGGTGTTTTGGTAAAAAAAGTTATGCAACACATAATAATGAAGAAACTTAGTGGCTGTCACTTGTAAGACCCACGAAATCACCATTTTGAAATTGGTAGGTGCAAATTACTTTGGTTATTGCAGATCTCACAAATTAATCACACATTTTCAGGAGCTGCTAATGGGTATCAGCGTATCTGCATTAGCAGATTCTCTAACTTAGCTGGCTAAAAGGTTCAGATACAATTGGAAAACCCCTTGATGGCAAAGACTTAAAGCACTCCTATAGTATTTTAATGTATTTATATTTAAAAATAATAATTATATTTTAGACAAATGAGAGCTAATGCCTAACATTTTTATTTAAATACTAATGCAAACAGAAAGAAGTAAATCCTACACCTACTGAATTGCACATGCCTATGCCAAAATCCCACAACCAATTGTACTGGTCTATCTGATTAGTTGTTTCCTTCCTTATTTTCTATACTTGAAAAAACGAAATCTGACTGAAGAGGAAGGCCTGTAACAGGATCTCTACAGTACCATCCAGCTCTGTACATGTAAGGATTAAGATTAGGACTTTGTGGCTGGGAGAAGAGAGTTGAGGAACACAGAATTCTCTCCTGTCCTAAGAGAATGACCCATTCTTTCTGGTAAATTTTGCTTGTGGATTTAATAGATAATGAAGTTATCAATCCAACCCTGTACTCGGCATTTCACAGAAAGGTCTTAGGCACAGCAAAGACTTCATATAAAGATGGAAGCAAGGCAACTCTTTTATTTCCACTTTTTATCTATGGATTTTTTTCTAAAATTCCTCAGGTTTTGTTGTTTGGGTTTTTTTTCCCCTTCAGGGAAGATTTTCAAAATGCAAACTAGTAAGAGCCTGGAAAAAAACAAGCTACCATAACAGGTGAAGAAAACACTCTTAGTGCACTTTTTATGCCATGTATCAATCAACTATGGAAAAAAAAAAAAACCCAAAACCAAACATAGAATCACCAGCAAGATACTGCATTTTGAAAGTGCACTTCAGAAAACATTGTCTCAGCAGCATCAGAACATCAGTGAGTTGTCTGATATCCTTGCTTTCTGTGGCAACTGATGACAGTAGAGAACTGAGGCAGGGCTGAAGATGTAAATGCAAACAGAACTAAGGATTCTTGGTAGTTACCTACCTACAATAGCTATTCATTCTTCTATTTTTTTGGTTCAATGCTGTTTTATAATACCCTTGACCTCCGCCATGTAATTTCAAGGATGCATAAACTCATTTGATTAGTTTGGTTCCTTTGCTGTATTTCAACCTTATAGTGGCTATAAATGACAAATAAACATGCTGTAACATTGATAGGAGCTGCTGTCCATCAAAGTGGTGGCTCTTAAAGGCTGCTTTATATAATGCATATGAACATGTGAACTGTCTCCAAAATGCACGGTCATATTAAACAAGTCTCTCACATATGTACATACAGCCCAGCAGCAAACCTCAGATATTACAATACTTCTCTTTTCTGTTTCAAGATGGCAGCTTCTAACTGTTGCATATACTATAGCTGCTCGAAGAGCTGAATAAAGTGAGTGTAGTAGACTTTTTCTAAGAAAAGCAGTCATATAAAAAGTTGCAAGTACAGCACAGTGAGAATGTTCCCAGAGCTCTCACTTAATTTTCTCTTTGGTTGCTAATTAGGATTTCACAAGTTTGAAACCCTGTCCTGTGTCCAGCACTGTGGGGAGAAACCAACTCATTTTCAGTCTTTTCAAACACCTAAAGCACGCTTTACAGACCCAGAACAGATTGAGACCACAAAACCAGTTTGCCAAATGTACTAATGGGTAGGTGACGCGTGGGAAGTATATCATCCAGTGCTTGGCAACATCACTTCCCGTTGGCAAGTGCAAGGTGTAGTCGCTCCAATGCTTTGACACACCATACACCGCTTTCACCGTACGGCCCTTTTCAGACCAGCTGATCTTGCTGTCGGGATTACAGTTATACTCAACCCATTGCCTGGTGAAGTCACCGAGCTGCGGAGGGTCTGCTTCCTCGATGTCTATAACTCTGGCCATTTCTGCTCCTTGCACAGCAACATACTGGTCATTTATTTTTCTTACTTCTTTAATCCAGGGCTGAGAGTTCTCACAGTCTAAAATGATGATGAGTCGAGAACAAAAAGCGCCATTCTTTTCTCTCCACCACTCCAACAGTGTGTCAAGTCGTAAAGCATCGCCCCCTATCACATGAAAAAAAAAGATTTAATATTAGAAAGAAGAAACAGAAACCTCTGAAGAACTTTGACTGTGATTTCCAAGAACTACTTATTTTAACAACCTGGACACATACAACAGAAGTTTACAACTGATCCTCCCTATTTTAGGTGTTGCTGAACTCCAGAGAGGTATTAATGGATTCCACCTGACTTGCTATGGCAGGTGAGGACATTACTCACCTTTCATTTGTTCATTCCCCACAAAATAAAAAAAAAAAAAAAAAAAGCAAAAGGAGAACAGAAAAAAAGAAACAAGAAACCTAATCTAGTTAAAGATGTCCCTGCTCATGGAAAGGGAGCTGGACTAGATGGCCTTTAAAAGTCTCTTCCAACTCAAACCACTCCGATACTATAAAAACTTGAAACAGAGTTCAGTAATTTTCAGGGAAAAAAAAAGAGTCTTCTAAATGTGTTTTCACTAATATTAAGAAGTACTCCTCTTTTAAGGAAAAGCAAGGACTTTTGAACAAAACACATGCTAACAGTTTTGAAGCACAAGAAAGTGCCATNGAGGTCTCTTCCAACCTTGCTGATACTGCGATACTGTGATCTGCAGGCACCACCATCACTTTGGCTTGATGTGACCAGAAACTGAGATTCACTCTACAGCTACAGTTGTCTTCTGAGCTTCGAGAAAATTAAAATTGATATGGATTTACAACTCAATGAAACAAAAACTGGCATGCCTAGGTGTTGGCAGGTTTGAACTATGATACAGATTTGCAACAAAACCACTCTAGTTTCAAAATGTCGAATTCTAAACAAAAAAAAAAAAGACTTTTGGAAGGAAGGTAGAAAAGTATCACTTAAAATAACTGTATTTTAATTCCATACTAATCTTCATTGTGGAATATAAGTACATTTCACAGTGTTTAAAATCTGGTTAGTAGCAATTTAACTGCACAGGATCTCAAACAGAATAGCTGAATATTTCAGCACTTATATTTCTGCCTGTAAGGGGTGACAAAAAAGTGTTTCAAATTAATAGCTCTGAGTTTTAGAGCTTTGAGTGTGCTGTCACTATTAAAGGGCAATTACAGGGCTACAACGTTTTCAAAAAGATGCAAACCTGGAAAATTTTGCAACAAAGAAAATCTTAACACACAAATCTACAGCAATGCCTGCATGTGGCACATAATGCCCAGATTTCTATAGTTCTTTACACCAATTATTTATAGAGAAGCTGTTTCCCTTTTCTAGGTAAGCCTTCTGTGTCAATTTGCAATAAAAATATCTTTATTTGTTCCCATTTTAAAAGCTTATGAAAAAACGTGATTTTAGCACACCTATGTGGAGGTGCAGGTGATTTCAAAACACTACGGGATAGAACTGGCCAAAGAAAATCATCTCATCCTTCATACATAAACAAATACATACTCAGCATCTAACTGTATTGACCTCAAACACACAGACTTATCAGCCAGCACAAAATTTAAGCACCAAGCTGTGTAAGAAATCCATGTGTCTGACCACATCTGGTTCTTTGGCAGGTGTCACAGGCAGTTGAGCTGACAGTTTGAACAACAGAGACAAAGCTTCATTAGCCCAGCTCTTGCCTTTGCCTTCACTCAGAGAACATGACCTCCCAGGTCGCTTGACTGTTCATACTTTATGCATGACTAGTTAACAGTTTCTTTTATACACCACTGTGTTCCATCTCGGCTTCCAACAACAGAGAAATATCATTAGTAAACTAATAAATTCAGTAAGCCTCCTTTGTAAGATGTCATTACAAAGCAAAGGCTACACTGCTGAGCTGTGTCAGGGCATTAAGCCAGCAGTAAGGCACTACTTTTTCTATTATATCTGAATGTTATCTTTCACTGCTGCCATCTCTGTTCATCCTCTCCAGAGGTCAGATGACAGTACACATTTCTGGAGCTGATGACAAAATTTGCCTCAAAATGCCACTGTCCAATATGCAGTACAATTACAAAATCAAACAGTCATCTTTATCTTTTCCATTTACACTTCAAATCACATTCCGGAGCAGCGCTATCTGGAAGGAGTATCAGGTTACACTCCGTAATTTATCTAAAATTAATGACAAAAAAGGATGCAAGATGTGACAGCTGCCCATTCATCACCTTTATATGACTATATCAGAAGCTGAACATCATAGTAAGAGACCTCAAAGATCATCCAGTCCAACCCTAGACTCAGCACTGAAGGGTCAACACTAAACCATACTCCTACGGACCAGGCCCACAAGCTGCTTAAACACCTCCAGGGACAGTAACTCCACCACTGCCCTGGGCAGACCATTCCAATGTTTTCATAACTCTTTCAGTGAAGAAAGACTTCCTAATATACAGCCTANCCCTTCCAACCTTACCATTCTATGATTCTATGATTCTAACCCTCGCCTGGTGCAGCTTGAAACCACTTCCTCTAGTCCAGTCATTTGACACCAAAGAGCTTTGTCAAGACAGCTGAACAACACTACATTTACATACTGTACCTTTTGGCACAGAAATTTTATTTTAAGGGTTACCTTGGCCCTTATCCTAAAAGTGAAGACAGAATGTAATCAGAGAACAGCTTCCTGAAGAAGAGAGATCTGGGCTCTCCTGTCACATCCCAGGCTAGCATTGTTCCTCAGCACTGAAACAGGTACTTGGCCTTCAGATGAAAACTGACCCGTTGACTGAGTATTTCAGCATAAACTGCTGAAATGCAAGGCTCACATCAGTCTACTATGCAAGAGCACATATCCCTATAGATACCACACTGACCAACAGCCAGGAGCTTGCAGGCAGAGTGCTATCCAAGGGAATTAGTTCTGTCCCAGAAAGAAAATATGTTTCAAACTTTCAGTGTATTTATTACAACATTCATATCTCACATAGAGTAACCTCAGAAGGCCAGTTCCATACAGCAGGAGTGTAAGGCTAAACTTACCAATGATTTGAAAACTTGAGTAGGTTTATCAAAGAATACAGTTGAGATACAACTTCCTACTATAAAGAGATAACAAATAGGCCAGAAAGAGAAGAATCATTGAAGTGAATGCCAATCACATGACAAGGCATTAAACCAACCATTTATATTGGACTTTGTAATCTTGAGGCTACACAGGGGTTTCTGCACTTCTCCCTTCTCTTCACTAGCAGCGGTTGCTAGCCTGCAACCTTGCCTGATTTACTCATTCCTTGTATACTACCTTTCTTCCTTTTCTGCCAGCAGCTTATACAAACCTGTTCTCCAATGACTGGTGGCTCTTTGCCGTTATGGACTATCGTACAATAAATATGACCGAAATTCCCAAGTATTTGCAATATAGTGTGATTTTCTTAAAGAAAGATTTAATTTATTTGGAAAGTTTACAAATACCAAAGCTATTAATAGTTTATGAATACCAAAGCTATTAATAAAGACATCTCCAAACCTGCCAGTGCCCATTCGCCAGTGCTATGTGAGTGACCGCTGTAATATAAAATGTAGGTGTCATGTCTGGGTCCATCTGCTGTCCGAAGTTCAAGAAAAGACTTGATCTTGGAGTGGAGGGTATCAAAGGTCAGCCCGCTTGTAGAGTAGTCACAACCATATGTCTCAATCATGTGATATGCAAAAAATCTTTGGATGGCATTAAGCATACCAGTAGACCTCAGATTCAACTCTTGCACGTGCTCAGGTGGAAGAAGAGTTGGTTGACCATCAGGACTGAAAAATAAGAAAACCAGCTATGATTATTATTTGCAATTATTTCATGCTTAGTGGAATTCTGGCAGCTGGAGATTTTTTCTCTGGGCATATTTTCTCTGCTATGCAGTATGAAATTGATTTGAAATGTACAGTTTATAAACAAATCAAAATATTGTAATTTGAGTGAGGGACCACTATCTCCCCATTTCTTCTGCTAAGCTTCTTCACTTCAAAGAACAGCTCTTCCTCAACTGCATGTTGTTTCTGCAGCTGAGACACAGAAGTGAAGAGAATGGAGCTTTCACATGAGCATGCTAAGCAGGCTTCAACCAGTTCATTAAGTCCCTCTGAGAGAGCACCACCTTCAGACAGTACCTTCTCCACACACAGGAGGAAAGGGCAGGGAGAATGAATGCCAATCTGTGCAAAACATCATGCAAACTCATTCACAATAATGATTAAAGAGAAATCCAATTACACATTTTGCTCACATATTTTGAATTAATTTCTCTCTGTTCCAAACAAGCCTTTATTCAACATGGTACTCACACAAATACAGTAATTCTTTCTTGTGTGTGCTGTTCAGATGTTGATCTTTCAGCACGAGAAATGTGGTTCAGATAATGGTCTTCACATCTTAGAAGTTCTAAGAAAATTACAAACTAGACCTGGAACAAACCATGTATATATAGATGCCTGTATGTATGTATATGAACAAGCCTATTTAACAAGAGAGTCTAAGTTCCAAAATGTATTTTATTTGTATTTATATATATATGGTATATAAAAATATATAAATAGAATGAATATACACACATATATATATAAAACAATACATACACCTTTTTCCCCCCAGTCTACATAGCTATATCATGACAATAAGAGATCTGTTCTTGCAAGACACACAGTTGTAGGAGTCCTCTTCAGGATATATTTCTAGAAAAAGAAATGAGTTTATCAGTCTTCAGGCAGTATAATAACAGTAATGATAAAGAGTACGACTAATAGCTGTACCAAACTCATCTCCACTACCAATACAAAATATGACTTCTGTTTATATATACATATGTAGTTTGTTTACAAGTCAGTGTATAAAGGTACCTGGTTTCTTTACTGGTCTAATTAAATTTTGCACCTCCTTATCTGGCCTTAATGAAGTCAAATGTTCCACTACTACAGCCACATCAAATATATCGTCATTACTATTTGTCTCAGCAAGTGAAAACACTGACAGAGTCAAGCTTTGTTAATAAGGAAGTTTATTTCTGTCAGGCCCTAAATTGGACAGAACTAATCCTCAGGTTAGGAGTATCTCATCACTCAAAAATTAGAGGGAACTGCTAGAGACAGAATAACATAATACATAACACAAAGCATAACATGTAACATAAAATGTAACATAACATGTAATTAATTTTTTGCCATTGAAATGAAAACTAATAAATTGCAAAGCAGTTTTGATTTTTTTTTTTAATCCCTAACAACAGAATATAGAAAGATAAATAATGGTTGGACTCAATGATCTTAAAGATCCTTTGCAACCAAAATGATTCTACAATTCTAATAATTGGATAAATTAATTTTTTAAGCATACACATTTGAAGACTGTAGATCACAAGCTCAGAAAATTTGTTCATACAGTACTTTATACTATTCAAGATCAGCATACTAACTTGTTTGTTTGCTGATTTTTTTCCTTATGTACAAAATCCACTACACATACTGAAGTTGAGCAGTTCCCATAAAATTAGGCAATTCTAGTTTCAAGCCTCTGTTTCTTTTGCAACTCAAATATGTAACTTAGTTCTTATTTATCATTTACCAAAAAAACAACCCCACAATTGTAACTACATGGCTAAAGTAACACTTGCAAGCTTAAAGCTTGTAATAAAACCATACAAATGGGCAAATAATAATAATACAATCTCTTCACCCCAAAGTATTTCTCATATGGTAACATTTACCTTGGAACAAAAATAGGCTGCCAAGTTCACAATACCAGTAACTGACATGGAGTCCATTCACAAATCTAATTTCAATGTCCTTTAAATGCAGACACCACTTCATTTAATATAATTCAAAATTGCTTTGAAGTAATCTGTTTGGCTGATTAAATCTCCTCATGTGAAATATCTGCATTTAGTCAAATGCCCCAAATCCTCCTTCGCGTGAGTTACAGACTGTGGAAACTGCCTATGAGTGATTAGTGCATAAAGCATTTGTTGGCTTTCTAAAATTAAACTAAACACATATACAAAGGTGGAACTGGAATTACTCATTCTTTTTTGAAGATGAGCAAAAGCAAAAAAAAAAAAAAATCAAAACCATCTATTACTTAAATTTGTATTTAATTACTGAAAAATACAAGCAACAGCACTGCATTGCCTCTACACTTACACTACTGTGAAGTTAAAACACATGGTAATTATACCTGCAAAAGTTGGTGGGAATCACAACGGCATATCCAACACAAGTTCCTCCCAAGCAGTTACCCAGCTCATGGAAAAGCCCATGAGCCATGGACTCCAGAGGCAGAACGATGAGAAATGCATTCATGAAGATCCCACTGGTTGGCTACAGAAAAAAAAAAAAAAAGGATTTAGGTATTGCATGAAAAATCGTTCCTCTCTGTTGGTTATGTTTTCATAAATAATTCCCTATATTTGATCAGATACAATTGGGTCCTGAAACATGTAAGTTATTATACCTATGGTGTACTTAATTTTCCACATATTATGTGGTGAAGTACTCTAAAGACAAACAAAAGGCTTAGGGAGTGTCTCTAACCCATCACAGGAAGAAAGTGGGTGGTAAAGCAGAGGTCACTCTTCTAAAAGGAATGCATCTAAAAACACAAACAGTGCAGGACTTGAAAGCTCTGACTGTAGCTTAGCTTTCCCATTTAAGCATGAAAATTAAATGCCCTCAAATCTCTGTAAATATCTGCAGAGTTGGGCAGTAAAGTTCAACACAGATTATTATGTATCTAGCATGAAGTGACTGCATACTATATTGCATCATTAAAAACAGAGATTTAACTATTCTTGATTTTTAATGCCGAGAGGTTTCAAAATATTCTTAGTGGAATATTATGCTTCACACAAAAGATGACTCCTGAGAACATTTATGAACATTATTGCAATTAAAAAGACAATTCCTTATCAGCTACATAAATATCAGATGAGAAGGGACATCCACTACAGCACTTTGCAGTATTCACATAGCTAATACCCTACAGTGAGCTTTCCTGTTTTGTAAGGAAAAAACAGTTTCGGAAAAGATTACGCTTGCTGCTACACAGATAGTTTCTGTAAAAAAGAAACAAGAAGTATGAAAAGTTAAGTCTCAGCCAATAGTATTAGTAAAATAAAAACAGACTTATGATATGTCAGTTGTCAGTGAGAGACAAAACAGGTTCATTTTAATATGATATGAATGGGTTTAATGAGGCATGAAATGCTTTGGGAAAGGTAGAAACAGTATTACAATGCATAATTAACCAAGAACTTTAATATCCATGGTGCAGTTATTAAATATTAATGTTTGTTATATAGCAAAGGAAATAAATTCACGGCTACAGATTTCTGTCTTGAGAAGAGTCCTGTGGCTTCCGACCACATCTGTGTTTCAGGGTTATTTTATTTTGCATATATCTACATTTTTTTTTTTTTAATCTGCATACTGCCTTATTGTTTAATACTCAGTGATTGATATGGACTGGTAGTTCAGCTGGGCAAGTCTTGGACCCTCAAAGTGGGTGTCTCCAAGCCTTTTGTCTTCTCCCTGCATTCTGCTTCCCGCCTCTGCCCCCCCCAGCAGAGGGAAGGGACCATGAGATCATGCCTGGGCAAGCCAGGACATGTATCTTCCACAACAATATTTTATATTTATTGACATCTATCTACTGTAAAGATGCTGACACTATCGACATTTTTTCAACAGTTTTGATTTAGAAGACCACTAACAAATATAAGAATGATTCATGATGTTTAGAGCAGCTCTGTAATAGGGTAACAAATACTTCAATTCAGCACTGCAAAAAAAAAAAAAAAAGGCTGGTGGCATTTAAAAATACCTAAACTATATAACAATTTGAAATAGCACAAAAGAGTATCTAATTAAGGTAGTAATTACACTAAATCTGATGAGAGGCTCTGCTTTTAAGGTAACGGCTATGACACCAGGTGGAGACTGTCAGTGCTTTACTAAATCAAAAAATTTGATGAGTGGTTCTTAATGGAGCAGATGGCCACGGATGCATAGAGACAGCCAGAAAGGGATTTTGTTCTTTCATCTGTTCAATCCATTTTCAGTTTGGTTTTGAGTGCACTGGCAATCTCAGCTTGCAGTACATGCCTTTACTCTGAGTGCCCACTGATTCCCGACATGCTGCTCAAAAAGCAAAGAGACCATCTTGGCAATCTCACTGACAACATCAGAAACCATTTTGTCTCTTCATCTTTTGTTTGTTTGGTTTTTTCCCTTTGTCTGTGTTCCTGTAAATGAATACTTAGGAAACAGTGTTCTCATTTCAAATAATGTAGAAAAGGCGAAAAAAAAAAAATCTTGCCTCTGATGACTGAAATGACAGACAATAAAAGACGAGCAAGGTTCACTGTTAAAATATCTGAAAAATTTAGAGGTATTTTACAATTTTATATTCATGAATAGGACAACTCTAATACCAAGGACTGCTGAAAGTGGAACAAGTGGAAGAACTGAATGCATGGACCTTCCCAGTATTAACATTCATTTTGATGACAAATGCAGCTTTTCCATCATAGACAAATATGAAATATGACAACTATGGCTTTTTAGGATCTCGTTAGAACAAACTGCTTCTACACTGCATTACTGTAGTGGAACAATTCTGCAACTGTATTTAAGAATGAAGCATTACTGACATGTCACTGATGAAAATAATGAGGAGGAAAAAAACACAAACACAAAAACCTCATTAGTTTAAATTAAAAGCCAGGCAGAAGAGCCTTTTTGATACAAAACAAAAATAAATTCCTAAACAGATGTCAACTAAGGTGATCACAGAAACACACCAAATGGTTGAGGCTGAAAGGGGCTTCTAGAAACTGACTGATCCAGCACCAACTCAAGGAAGGCCACCTACAGCAGGCTGCCCAGGATTATATGTAACAGATCAACAACTGAGGAGGCTTAAAAAGATGTCTTTGTGTCTTTACAAACAAAAATGATGCCCTTATCCATTATCTGAGTTGAATTATACTTATTTTTAAATATTCACATAGATGCAGAAGCAAGAAAACATAAAATAAGTTCTGCCTCATCCCTTTGCAGTAACTCTGCAAATGCAAAGAAGTATATGCTCTGTGACAGAGAAATCTCAGAGAAAAAAGGGCAATGTGGTAACTAATCTGCAAGCACTTGATGCAAAGCTTATTCCAAATGAAAATATATTACAAGTAAAATATGCTTAAAGACAAAATTTGTTAAATTAGAACGTAGATCAGCTACTAGAGGAACAATATAACAAAGGAATACTCTCTTGAGAACACTAAAACCATACTTCTGATTACTACAACATCTCTGGGAAAATCTAGGAAACAGTTTGCAGAAAATAGATGTCATGTTCACTGGCAGACACATTTAAATGTGTTATGTTTCCCAGCCCTGGCTCCTGTTCAAACTGTGGGATAACCTGTGCTTTAGCACTACGTGCTGTTGCCCCAGCAAAACCACAAGTGGTTGCCAATGGAAAAGCATACTAAATGAATTTATGTTATTATTTTAAATAACAAGATTTGAATTGTGAAGTGAGATTTCAACAAGCTTAACACATAAATCAGATTCTTTAGACTAACAAGGAATACTTTATCTTGTCAACAGAGATCCTTTCATGACCTCTGGAAGTGGAGCAGCAAGGTGTGCTACCACCATGCATGTGAGCAGGAAACCTGATGTAGCCCTTGGGACAGGACTGGAGATGTGGGGAGCCAAGGAGGGATGAGCATCTACCACAGAGGAAGATGGGCAGCAAAAATAAACAGGTTATGAGTGAGTCTGAAAAGAAATCATGAGCAGTGAGCATGAGGGATTTAGGAACCATCTTAAGAGATGATGTATCAGTTGGAAAAGAGGGAATAAAGGTATTAAAAAAGAAACTGAACAGATAAGTTGATAAAGAAACAGTGAGGCATATATATGCAAGTCAACTAGGCAAAGAGGGGAAGAACTGATGATGAGGAAAAGAAAGGGGGCAACTAAAGCTATCCAGACAGATAGAGAGGGAAAAAAAAAAATTAAACTGGACAAATGAAATCTCAAGAGAACTGGATTTTTAAAATGCAAGCCTGAAAGGAAGGCAGGAGAAAATGAAGGAGAAAACCAGGATATGATTATGATTTGCATTCAAAATTACTTTGTGCTGTTGGAAAAACTATGTGCAAGCAAATACAGATATTGCTAAAAAAATTTCTTACTACTTAGAAAGAATTCTTGTTTTTAGAGATGTTTAAAAAGTCATCATCTACAATTTTATTAAGGCATTGGAAATTGAGCTTTCAAAAAACACCATGCATTCACACCACTATCAAGACTACAAAATAACTAACTCTCCCCAAAAGAAGAAATTACTCATACATACAATAAACTGACTTTTCTTCCATGAAAAATTTGAGTTCAGTAGTACTGGTCATTTAAGTACAAGTACTCAAGCATATAATGAATACTATTATTTTACTAACCCATAAAATCCACTAAGTACAAGAATAATGTACTGAAAGTACTTTATTCCATTACTTTACTTGTCCCTGACACAGTTCATTTTTCTCTCAGCGATATTAAATACAGGTCTTCCAGGGGTAATAACTCTCTTTGCCCAGTAATTCAGAAAACCTGTAGTTACCTTGCTATAGAGCAATTAACGAAATCTGATTTTAAGTTTCTGAGAAAAAGAGTCTGCCAGACCTTTCCAAGATCTTAGCCTGCAAATTTCAGGACCTTCATCTCCAATTTTTTAATCATTTTAGTGGATTCTGAAGGAAGTAATGCCCGAATCATTTGCATTACTTCTGATGGCTCTTGGCCCATCCAAGAGCCTAATCACAGACATGCATGTGAGTAATTGTTGAAGTAAGTTGGAATTAAGAGAGTATTATCATTCTGACCAAAATTACTCACACAAATGCAGAGGCAAAACACTTCATGAAGATTTTTCAAGGGAAATTTCCAATGTATTTCTACCAACAAGTCAAGATGTCTTTCCATTGCAGCAAAAGCAGGGATTATTCTCAGACACAGACCATACCTCCAAATGAAACACATCCCACTGAAAAACTGTTACTTCTTTTTTAAATCCAAACAGCATTGAGAAATTGCCTTTATACTTCTTGTGCTTGTTGAACTCATTCTCCAGTTTCAGACAGATCTAATGATTCTTCGCATTTAGAGCGAAGAGGAGAGATTCATGTTTTCAGAAGCCACAGTTGTTCACAAGCATATACTGAAGAACCAGGAGCAGAGACTTTCAACCCTTGCTTATTGCAAGGGCTAAGCTTCCCAAAAAGAAAGGTCCTTGGCTAACAAGACTTCCAGCCTCAACAGTTCTGTATGAGTCACAAAATTACTGTGTGCACAACCATTAATTAATTGACCTCACTTTAAGCACCCTTCCACAACAGGAGATTTGATATTTTTCTGGCAATTTAAGTCAAATAGGATACTTCCAAGCACCAATTAGCAGACAATTATCTCTTTGATTCTTGACCCTTCATATACTTGAGAATTATATAATTCACAGACATTATAGTTATTAAAAACATTTAAAAGGCACAAATAATGTGTCTGTAAAGTTTTCCATGAAACAAAACCCCTCCCCTCCACTACCCCATTTTTGGCTATAACCTAAACACACATAGCTGAGCTAGACTTTTTTTTTTTTTTTTTTTTTTAAATACGCTATGCTCATTATTTATAGCTGTTAGGAAGCACCTTTCCAAGGCTTAGGTTTTTAGTCAATTCTGTTCATTGTGTGACGAAAAGGAATATAGGCGGACACCAGAGATCCATTATGAACCATAATGTGGTGACAATTTTATTGCAAAGCGTGCGCGGTTATATACACTTTTTGATAATGTATTCTACAAATAGCATGCTGATAGGCTATAACTCCCAAGGACACATCTGCATGGCACTCCTACTTGCGGTTTCCTCCCCAAGCTCTAGTTTCCTTTTTTCCCAGTTCTAACTGGTTGTATCCACATTCCGAACTGCTTACTATCTGCAGGGACTTTCCAACACTTTTTCGCTGAATCACAGCCATGTCAAGGGCCTACTGAGGCCTACTTGTGCTAAACCTCCTCAGGACAGGTACCATTCTGCTGGCCCACTAACTGCATATAATGGGGATGCCCTTGTTCAACCAACCATTCCCCAACAATTGTGTATGAGGTCAAATGGCAGACCATAAAGTGACTTCAAGCCATCAAATGCTGTATCATTACACATGCTTTCAGTAAATCTTCAGAGTGAGGAAAGCTATAAATATATGATGCTTCATCCTCCATGTGACACTTAACGGGTTTCAAATAAAATTAACCTTCAATAAAATGACTATATAAATACTGAGCTGAAGTGGTAAAGGCTGAAAACTGCTGATCTTATACATATGAAAAGCATTTTAAACAAATTTTTTAAAAAAAATCCATAGTATAAGAATATGAGTGGCTGTCCTGGACCAAAGATCCATCTAGGAGAATGTCTTGTCTCTAAAAGGCCAAATGAATGCCTAGGAGACTGTAAGCACAGGCCAAGCACGTATTTTCAGAGTACTCCAACCACTGATGGCTCAAGGACTCCCTGAGCCAGAAGTGGCTGCCACACAGTACATAAAGCCCAGTGAATTTATTTCCTTGAACTTGTTCAGCTTCCTCCTGAGACTCTACAACCATTCAGCACACATAGCATGCCCTGATGCACAGCCCCAGAGCTAACCCAGTGCTGTATGAGGAACTGTTCCCACCTGTCTGACTCGAAGTGCTTCTTACCAACTTGACTCCCCTCAACTTTTGCACTGAAACTGATTGGTTAATATGTTTCTTACATGTATACTTTCTCCCATGTTATGTGTTTTCTATATGTTGATGATATTCTCTTTTTTTTTCCTGACTGAAGCACCCTTGCTTATACATTCTCTTGAAGCAAACTCCTTCATGTCTACAACTTTTGTCACTCTTCCCCAAACCTTCACTTGTTTTCTTATGTATGGGATGGCAAGTAAGAATTGGAGTTATTCAAAATATGGAAGCTATGAATTTATACAGTGGCATGACACCTCCAGTTCTTTCATAATAATTTCCAGTATTTAATTTGGTTTTTTATGACTAATAAACATTAAGCTGCTTTCACGCAAAAACATCTAACACAGCCCTAAGATCTCTAATGCACATTGACACCTCTTGTTTTCTGCAGCAAAGATTTCTTAAAAACAAAACCAGACAAAGCCCTGAAATCCCAACCCACTGAGCATTTAGCAATAACTATTACTTTTTAAAGAGGAATAGTCTGATTTGTCTCTTTATAAATCATCATAAGGAAAGCACATATTCACTGGAGAAGCTTGTTTGATGCATTACTGTTGAGCCTGTAAGATCTCCTGAAACAGCAGGCTCAAAAATCCAGCAATGATTCTAAAGCAGTCTTGAGGCCTTGAATTCCCCCTACAAAGAAGACAACCTTAAATCTCTAGAAAAAAACCAAATATTCTGCAAAAGGCTAAACTGCGTGCTTATGCATTGCTGTTTCCTTATTTCTAATTATTTTGAAACCTGACACTATCCAGAAAATACATGAAAGGCCACAGTTTCCTGCACTCTAATAAATGATACATCCATTTATTAAATTATGTTCTGGCTGGGACTGATACAGTATTTAGTTTTCTGACAACAGATGAAACAGGCATTGCGATCATAGAATCACAAAGGCTGGAAAAGTCCTCTAAGATCAAATGCAATCACCAACCCAATACCACTATGCCCACTAAACCATGTACCAAAGTTCCACGACTGTATGGTTTTTGAACACTTCAGGGTCGGCGACTCCGTCATGTTGCTGGGCAGCCTATTCCAGTGCCTGATCACTCTCTCAGTGAAGAAAGTTTTCCTAATATCCAATTGAAATCTCACCTGGTGCAACCTGAGGCCATTTCCTCTCATCACAAAATGCATGAAGCAAATACCACATCTTCTGAAGTAGGAATTATGTTTGTTTGAGACAACTGCATTTATAATCTTAATAAAATTGATTACTATAAATGCATGATTAAAGAAATACAAAGAGTAAAAGAAATGTAATTATTTATTGAAACTAAATTGCTACAATAAAAAACTTAACTTCCCGACAAGTTCTGACGCCTTTCACTTTTGTGACAATTCCTCTATTTCCCACTGACCAGGCAAATACACAACTTACAGACAGAAGTGATGAGCAACAGCTTATCTTATTTACCCACAAAATGCTAGAAATTGAAATCGGCCAGTAACAAATACTAAGATTTTTAACTACAGTGACAGTCTGCTTCTTGTGAACAAGCCATTTCACAGCACAAGAGATTCTTCAGAATCAGAGGACTGAAAATTATCAGACATATAACAGCTGCAGTTATTTTGGGCACAGGACAAAGAAAAAAAATTACAATGAATTATCAATCAATGTGATGATAAAAAAGTAACAAGATGGGTAGGAATCAAATCCTCCTCTCTCAGGCACACAGCTTGCAGTAATGAAGCAGTGCTAAAAGAAGCATCTGTGAGCTTTAAACAGATAGCATGTGGAGTGGAAGCCCCTCCTTCCCCTGAAGGACTACAGCAGGAGAGCCTGTCCGAGTCTCGTGGTGAACTACCTGCAAACGAGTTCTGTGCGTCACCAAAAGAAACTGGTGGATGGTGACTGTCAGGACAACTTAAGCACTTGATTTGTTCTGTTCCACTAGGTGGAGTGACTCCATACAAGTAATTTTAACACTACATAATGGTTAACTGATGTGTCTCAGGTTGTTAAAGGAGAAGGACAAGGACAGAGAAACTAGTAAGTGCCTGATAAAGAAAAAAAAAAAAAAAGGCAAAAAATTGTTTTGCCAATGACCGATGAAATGGTCATCCAGCATACTAATAATAAAGACTAGCATTTGGATAAAATCACACAAACCTCAGAAGAAAAAAATATTGAAGTTCGCAATATTAGCATGCTAATTGTAATCTTTTTTGCTTATGTCTTCCAAATCACTTTCCTGTTTCCTTGGGTCCACTAGCACCTTTGCTTTCTGCAAATACATCTTAGCGATTTTTCTTCTCTACTTTTTGGTTCCGTTTCTTCCTTTTCACCTTTCTGCAAGCCCAAACACTCTAGCTATGCATGCTGGAACTTTTCCAAAGAACGAACGAAACTACCCAGCCTTCCTCCCAGGCTTGTCAGCTTCTAATACTCTTCAGGAAAAAAAACAAAACCAAAAACAAACAAACAAACAAAACCAACAAAAAAACCAAAACAGTAGCTAACATCCCCTCCCATCAAAAAAAACCAAAAAGACCCACCAAACAACCCAAGCATCCACTGTGTGTCTTAAAACCTTTCATCCACAAGGTTATTTAATCTAAGAAAATCTGCAGGAATGGGCAGCAGATTGCTTTGGAAACACTAAATAGACCGTTTTATAAGCTGGGTCTACCACACAATACATTTTTTTTACTGTATTAGTAGTAATGTATATATATGTATTCATTTAAGAGATACATAGGTATAAAAATTGTCTTGTTTTAGGTCAACTTAAATAGACACCGAACACCCTACTGTAACTATGACAACAATGTACTTTAATCCCTGACCTGAACAAACATTTTGAGAGAAATGTCTATTTCTGTTAAAGAAAAGGTAACATTCTTAATTCAGAAATGCAAAGTGAAGTCAAAGAATGTGGTGCAATTTTTAAGAACTGGTCTTTCAGAGGATATATCCTGTGGTGCATACATAACCAGATTTGAAAATAAGACACTTAGAGCAGCACATTGTATACCAAAAATGTATCCATTTATCAGCCTATTTCTAACTCCCTGTTAAAGGTTAAATACATACAAAAATTACTGGAAAATGCATTCTTAAAACATGAATTTGCCTCAAGTAAGACAGTTCTTAAGAAAAGCCCTCAATACAGGGTGCATTACTAGGGTTCAACACTGATTTATTTTGAAAACAAATTTTATGGCACAATTAATTGAAAAGCAGTATTATTTTCTACGTAGATAAATACACTGCGTGCTTTTTGCCCTGGAAACATTAACTCTTCTCACTCTGCCAACATCAAGAAGCTGGTAAGTTCCGGTTGCCTTAATGGGCTAATGCCAAGGCAGGACGAAGTGATAAATTTGAAGAGGATGCTAGTGAAGCCAAGGTTTCCAACTTTTGAGTTGTTGAGCCACAGCACACCATCAATGTCACAGGAATTTTAAGGAGCCAACAATTCTGAGGAGTACACTTGAAAGAGAGACCAAGATAATGAGATTATTACTCACCTGCCAAGAAACGGCCCCCAAAACAGCTGTCGCAACAAGGCTAAAAAATACCAGCTGTTCCGAAATTAAACAGAAGTGACGCATTCCTTTAGATGCCATAACTCTGTCAAGGCTGTTGTGTTCTGCACGGTGGGTATAGTACACCTTGTGACAGTCATTGAGTTTTGTATGAAATCCCCAGAGAGTTATAAAAAAAATCACATGACAGATCATCCAGAAAATTCCAAAAATAGAAAAGCCAGGTATCACAAAATACCAGAGAGCCAAATCACGCAGTTTAAAGGCTGCAAGACTGAAAAAGATTAGTTCAATGAGTCCAACTAAGATGACAGAAAGTCTTCTGCAAAATTTACCACGAAATAAGTAGGGCTTCCATCGCTCAGTAACTGAAAGTCCACTGAAGTAAACATCAAGAAGGGGATCAGAAATCAGACAGCAGAAGAAACAGGCCAAGGCAAATGGATTTGTGGGGATTTGCAGTGATGGAAAAAATACTAGGGATGCAATGGCTCCAAAAATGACCAAATTTGGTATTGCCAAAAAAGACTTCATACGTAAGTCAATTATTAGCACAGCCAAAGCTATGACCAGTAGAATAATGCTCATAGATTTTTCTACCAGCATAGTTGTGCTGGCAATTGCAAATCCAACTAGCTCCAAAAATTCAACTGTTGTCAGCAGAGTTGGTCGATGACGGATACAACCACAAATCCTCTCAACCAAAGCACATAATATCCTTAAAACAATGGCAGAGAGGAGCAAATATTTAGTAGCTTCTTCTTTCACATCTGTTTTGAAGGCAGAATTATTAAGAAAGCAGAGAAGGCCAAGCAAAAAACCAAACCAAAGATTGGAGAGACTCAGACTTGCTGTTTCCATTGAAAAATAGTAGTACAGTATGCTGGCAATTCCAAGAACAAAGAGCCCCAGAATAAATATTACCAAAATCAGTGCATCTGCAGTTTTTTCCCATCTCACATAAAGGCCCATGCAAATGGCCACCAGCAGGTTGAATCTGGCAAGATAGCCAAGGTATCTGACTGATGAATGCATGTTTACTTCTTTGTTTGCTTCTTCTAGCCTTGTCATTGCTGCATAGAGACAATGACTAACACAGTAACGCAGTGATCTACACATGTAAACTGTGGTTAGGGGGTTTTACCCACTTGACTGAAAGTTAATATTAGGGTTTCATCCAACAAATGCAATGCGATTGCTGCCTTCTGTACTATCATTGCAGTAACAGTGGTCTAGAGTCGCTGAAGTCCTGGAAGAAGAATTAAAAAAAGGTTTTAGTGCCAAATAATTCCTTTTAAACATACAAAGCGTAAATGACACATTCTTTCTCACCAAGGATTTTTAACATCTAAATTACAAAACACATGATAAAGACCAAGTGTGTTAATAAAGTTCAAACTTGGGCCATTATTAAAACCAATATAAAATGAGTTCTGCACAAATGTCAGTTCATTATTTGCATGAGAGGAAAAGGTAAACCAAACGTAGCTTGTGCAGTTTCTCCACAAAATTGATCCATTAGCTATCTGTATTAAGTATCTATGGTAATCCAAAATATTCCTGTGATATTTATTACCTTCTAAAACAGTTTAATATTGTCTTAAACCATCATACTTCACCATTACAAGTATTTTGCCATTACACTCACTAAGTTCTTGCTTTACGCTGAATCTTTTCAGGATGCTTCATGAGACCTTTTTTAGTAGTTAAATAGCTACAGGAGTTTAAAAAAGAACTTCACAATCAGGTAACAAGCTTAGCCCACAGTGGATAATGAAAAAGGATTTTATTGTTATCTTCAACACAGAACAGTAGTGGACACACAGATGTATCCACTGATCTGACATTTTCATAACCAAAGTCTTCATTTTCATCCAAGTCACCAGTATGTGTCAAGAACACTGCTTTTATTAATAGTACTGGGGCAAGCAGAGAAGGATACCTTGACTGAAACTCAAGACTTTATTCCCTCTTGATTTTTAGTCTCATTTTCTAAAATGGTGAAAACAAAAGGAAACATAAATTGACTGATTTGCCCATAAGCTTTGGTTCATTGGAAGACTGATACCTAGTGCAGAACTTGCCTGAAGCCTAGTTGCCAGTTACTACAAAATTCTATTACTTAAATTGTGCAAGTTTCAAATTATGTTAAATGCTTAACAACGCCGCAGATATTACTTGGAAGAACTAATCAGTAAAAATCTACTTAGTTTAAATAGATTACATACCATATAATCAAAGCAAATGGTCATTGCAAGTTAAAATTCTTTGAACTTCAACTGTGCATTTTCATAGCACTCATTATTATTAATATTTTTATATGTACAAACTTAATTCTGAGTTGCCTAGATAATATTTCTTCTCTTGCTATTCCTCTCAACTTTTTGTTTGTTTCTACTTTATGTAGATAACACAGCCTGAAATTAGCTATCCCATTCCAGGCCACAATATATCCAGTATCATAGCACTATCCACAGTCTCACTGTTTCTTGTACTACAACTTCGTCTCAGTAAGCCTTTTATTTCAACTCCTGTATGCCCTCCCTGTGTCCCTAGTTCTCTCTCATTCAAACCATGAATATAGAGGAACGATTTCCTATCTCCTTCCAGTCCACACCACTGACATATAAATACTCCCAAGCTGAAGCACATCTGGCATTCCATCCTGTTATCTCAATTCCTAAGTCTTTCTGGAACTCCTCCAAGCCAATGGACTAATACAAACATTCATTTGGACAACAGCCTCAGAGAAGTCACCAGGCTGGCTTGCATGCAAAGGGTGGAAGCTCCCACCCAACCAGCTTAAATTTTTTCTGTGGTTGCTAAATTATTTTCTGGTGGGATTGTTACACTAGCAAACTCCCTTGCAGGCAAGTGATACCTCTGACAGAAACTACTGACTTGGATTCAGCTCAGGACAAGTGGAGTTTTGCTGCCAAAACGTGAAAGAGAAGCTCCTCTGATGTTACCCCAC
Source organism: Ramphastos sulfuratus (assembly GCA_013399055.1). NCBI lineage: Eukaryota > Metazoa > Chordata > Aves > Piciformes > Ramphastidae > Ramphastos > Ramphastos sulfuratus. The sequence continues at coordinate 140,171 of WBNM01009364.1, read as the reverse complement.
GTGCTGCACCGGGTGCCAGGGGAAAGCGTTTGTTCGTAGTGGAAACTTAAGTCCGCCCAAGAACAAAGTATTTGCAAAATGACGATTCAAATCGTGAATCCAACCTCCCCTTCCCGGCTACACTTCCTAGCCAATTAGCAAAACAGTGCACTACCGAACAACACTTCTAATCACTAGCCTTTTCTAAGCAAAACACATTGTCAGCCTCTTAATGAAAAGAGGAAAAGAAACGTTTAGATGATCCTATTATGAAGATAATACAAAAAATAACACGGCAATTCCGATAATTTTTATGACAAATTTCAGCATCTGAGCTATTTTTTAAAAACACAGATATTTATTTCTTTTAAAACTTCGGTTGTTTAGATAACTCAAGGAAGTGTTGTGCTTGTTTATTTAAATTAACGCCCTTAAAGTTTTGGGTTGCAACATCTGGGTTGTGTATCTGAGCAAATCACATTTAGATACAAAAGAAACAGTGTATGTACACCCAGCAGTTTTAAGCAATGCAGCGAATCTATGCAGCTATAGACACTGAATATCCAAGAGTTAAAACGAATAGCATTACAAAATTTGTTTTTACTGTAATTTGTCTAAAAAAGTAAATTCAGTAGTATAACTGTAGCTGCCTTAAGGTCTTGGAGAGGCCTATCTGAAATACTGGCTCACATTCCTTCAGCTTTATTCTTCCAGTTCGGTGCATATTAAAGAAACANAGTTGGCTAACGCATTATTACAGCAGCCTTAAACATCAGATGAAGGCCTCCATTAGTTCTCAAAAGTTAATACTGAACCCCTATGACGGATTACCGGTGTCAGACAAAGTGGGAGCACACGGCCGAAGCACCAGCTGCCAGGCTGCAACGGCCAGGGAAGTTTAATGACGGTATTTGGCGCCGAGGAGTGGGCGCTGCTGGCCACGGGGCTCCTGCTGCCCTTTAAGTTTCTCTGTGCAACCGGCCCCCGCCCCACCAGGGCCCGAGCCCGTTCGAGGAGGCCGTGTCCCATCGGCGCTGTTCGTCGAGCCGCCCGGGTTTCCCTCGCCTCTGCCTCGCCGCGGTGACAGGACCCCGCTCCATGCACACGCCGCAAGACCGGCCTAAGTCCCACTGAGACGCGGGTCCCCGCCGTGCCCTCGACCCGAGAGAGGCGGCCCAGCAGCGCTTTCGTCCTGCACTCACCTCAACAAGCGTCCCGGAAACTTCCCGCCCCCGGCGTAATGTCGCCGCCATGTTGAGGCTGAATGAGGCGTCCCGGCTACGGGCCGCGCCAAGGCTCAAACGCCGCCGCGGCCGTCTGGGCTCCCACACGGGGCTTGCACCTGCCCCGGCGTCCGAAGCCCTCGCGTCGCGCGGCCAGAGTAGGTGTTAACAGTGCTCCTGTGTCTCCCTTTCAGGGATTTAAGTACCATCGATATGACAGGCAAGAGTGAAAGCGGGTTCTCCCCTCCACCCATTAGAAAAGTCAAGGTTAAGAGGCAGGAAGTATGAAAGAAATAGCAAAATAAAATAAAGCTGCCCCTCCCCCGCCCTCCCCCCTAAAAAACAAAGCAAGCAAGCAAGCAAGCAAACAACAACAGAAACCCAACAAAAACCCCAAACCATCAAAAACCAAACCCGAATTTAGAGACACTGTCAACTGGTGTTTAGCAGAGGAAAGCTGTTTCTATTAGGACTGCAAGGCAGACTGAACACTCTTTAGCCGTCCCCATCATCTGATAGCAGGGCCTGTCTTCTCAGTAAAGGACTCTCAGACTGATACACCTTCTAGTTTTCACCACCGTTGTATCATACAAAGCATGTCCTGGGCCATCTGTATTGCACCAGGCCTTGTGCTGGAAATGCATGTTTCATATTGGCCCCTGAAGGGAAGTTTCTGGCTGCTAATAGGTCCATTGCTTAAGTGGGCAAAACAAGGGTATAAGTTGGACTTTGAAAGAAGTTTAGACAGCTACTGGACAGAGGCTCTTTAAACTGCAAGAGTGCTGGCCCATCCTACATTCCTCTAATCTCTTCACAACCACCCCTTCATCCCCCCTAACCGAGCAGCACCAGAGCTGACTGGGAGATGCTCAAACATGAACTTTGGCAGTCTATTCTTCTTCAGTTATTCAGACAGATTCACACAAACAGGGAAAAAGGAACATAAAACAATGATCACACTTTTAAAGCAAGTCAACAAAGTCTCCCTGAAGCAGAAAAGGACAGAAAGATTCTGCAGAAAGCAATACTGAGAACAGCTGTGACATTTACAGTGAGGGTGGTGAGGCACTGGAACAGGTTGCCCAGGGAGGTTGTGGCTTCTCCCTCCCTGGAGGTGTTCAAGGCCAGGTTGGACGAGGCCTTGAGTAACCTGTGCTAGTGGGAGTTGGAACTAGATGATCCTTGAGGTCTCCTTCCAACCTTGCCATTCTATGATCTATGAGTCTATCTTCACTGTCAAGTAAGAGAGCAGAATACTCAAGGTCGCTGTGTAGAAAAATACATCAATGACCTCAAAGGGCCAACATACAGCAGTGCTGCAAAGGTATTTCAGGGCACTAGAGGAACAATTAAGAACATCTAGAAAGAGGGAAACTGCATTAGAAGGTGGCTGCATCAGAAATGGACAGACAAAAAACATCAGGCAGGATCAACTGGAGGAACTCCAAGACCCCTTCCATAAAGAGAAGACCACAACTGAGATGTAGAAGCTGAAACCAAAGTACCAAAATGAACATCTTCACTGTAAATGTTTATAAAATAAACTGAATTACTTTTTTTTCCCCCCAATTAAGTAAAATAACTATGCATTGGTTACACTGGACTGGCATAGAAGAGAAAATGGACATTTGTACTCCAAATAAACAATTTTAAAAAGGTTTTCAGTTTTTTTTTTTTTTAATAAATGTGCTTTGTTCACAAAAAGTAGTGATGTAAAGACAACAAAAATGCAAATACCCTGCTTCCTCCCCTCCTTTTCCTCTCCAGAACCTTAAGAACAAGAGATCTCTTGCACAGTCATAATTTTCAAATATTTCATCAAAGAAACATTCTCCTTGCACCAAAGTCAACTATCCAAAAGCTGCTGATATCACCACTTTATTGTTCAGGAAAGTGTAAGTCTGTAAATCCCACTTTCTTCCTCCAATACAATCCGCTGTCCCTTAGAAAAAAAACAAAAAAAAACCAACCCCAGAAACAAACCTCAAACAAAAACAAAACAAAAATAGCAGCAAGAAAACCAAGCTGTTCTAAATCTCAGGTCCCTTAACCACAAAGGCAATGGTGTTACCAGCCTGCCAAAAGGCTTAAATTTGAAGTGTTGATATTTTAAGCATTTTAGGGGATAAATCTTGGTCTGAATTGCTTTTTTGTGTGTATGAATCACAAACCCATTTGCATCAACCAATGCCAAAATGTTAGCTGGCATATAAATTTTTAGAAGGAGTATCAGTCAAAATGTTAAGTATGCTTTGAACTATGCGCAGATTAAGTTTCCATAAACAGTTAAATTTATAGTACTAGTATTTTATCTTCAACATGAGCACGTGGAGTCAGTAGTTAACTGGGAACAAGAAAGGTTTTGAATGACAAATATTTTAGTGAAAGAGAAGTGGTAAAGCATTGGTTGCAAATATCAACTTAAAACCATTGTGCATTTCATTAGAGAAGTATTCTATAAATAACCATGGTACTTGGATACTTTTATGTCTAAACATGTTTTGGTTTTGTTTTGTTTGTTTTTCACACATCTGAATGTTTGGTTTGTATATATCAGATTAAACAGCAAATATGAATTGGGTACTGCAGCATGCTGTAAATTTAAGACATAGGCAAAAAGCTTGCGTTAAGGAATAAAGCATTGCAGTCCAGCATAAGCTGGGTCAATGCAGGACAACTTTCTGTAGGAAACTCTGAAAGAAAAACAGGTAGGTCAGACTGCGACACTTTCAGTGCAAAGCCTAAATGGAAGGACTAAGTTTCATTTTTGTAGCAACCATTAAAATCCACACTACAACCTCAGTTATCTGGAAACTTCTGTATTATAAATACAACATAGTATGTTAACATGACGTAAGGTGTAGTTTGTCATACCCACCTGTGAATCTTGCATTTTCTACCATTTTGCTGAAGTCAGTCTTTAAAATTATGACGTGGCACCTAGTTTAAACCATTTTTTATTAGGCACTTACACATAGATTTAACAGCCTAACATACAAATCTGAAAATTCTGGCCTTTATCTTTAAATAGAGGGAAACCCTAGCTAAACTAATACTGAATCCTCTATTTTTACCACTGAATGGAATTGCCTTTTTATTTTAATTTTCACCTGCAAAACCTCATAGATTTATATTACACAACTTAAAAAAACCCAACCTTTAATAGATGTAAAATTTCTGCTCCACCTCCTTACATTGCAGATAAGTCTTCAGATGGAGTTTTTATTTAACTAAACAGGAGATTTTTAGGTCTACATAAACAAACATTGTACATTAAATTCACTTGTGTGGTTTGATACATGACTTTGTGCAAATACGTGTAATCTTGGAAAACTTAATTATGTTCCTTTTTACATAATTGGTCTGTGGTTACCACGTAACTTGAGAGGTCTATAAAGAAGGGCAATTAAAGAAAAAGGTTATTTGTTTTTAAAAAGCGTTTAAAAAAAAAAAATCTACTTTAAAACATGACAAACCCCACCCTGTCTCCCAAATTCAGGGTTTGAAAAGAACACACAATGCCATCATTGGGGAAATACTGTTATTTGTTAGTGTTTGTACACTCATGAGACTGCAAAACCAGGTTCCAGTTTTCAAGTGAGACATAATTGTTTAGACGTACCATACCTCTCGGGGTGGGGGTAACCTCTTCAGAAATCTCATGTCTAACTGCTATGTATGCAACAAAATTACACAGTATGTATAACTATGGATTAATATTCCAGTGTTTTGATGTTCTCAGTTTGGTGTTGCCTCCAGAGGGCTGCAATAAAAAGAATCAAATGTGCAAGTATTATAGTTTCTCCAGCCCAGGCTCAATGAGAATGAAACAAATTTGGGAAACAAAGTTTTGTTCCATAAAAAGGGATGTGTGTAACAATGTGTCTTAACCTATCTGCACATTTTAATTAAAGTGCAAATTATTTCTTCCTACATATACTTCTTAGAATCCCACCAACTCCAGTGCCTTAAGCTCAACCACATTTGGTTAAAATATCAAAACAACATTTACCAAATTAAATAGAATTCATATTTCACAGCACTAAAGAAAAGAATGGTACCTTTCTGAAAAAAAAAATTAGTGATAAAAATGTAAAGAAAGTAACATCATCAATTTATGCTATGACATGAGTCATTTGCATAAAACTTGTATTTTTTCCACTTTCATACAAGAATAAATTTTAAAATTCAAAAGTAGAAAAAAATAGCAAACTCTGTAAACCTTTGCATTTTTTTTATGCAAACCATTTTTGTGTGTTGAGCCCATGTTAGTACAGCAAAATTAGTTAAGCAAGAGGTTTGAGTGAAAGGGCATTTCAGTGACTACATTAACTTAAAAGCAGTATAGGATCTTCTAGCTCATAGAAGGGAATTGAACTAGACTGGCTTTCTCCAGAGTCTGAGTCATAAGGAGCATCAGGTAGCTCCATAAAACCATAAGCTAGCTGTTCATCTTCTGTATCTGATCGAACATAGCAGGAAGTGTTTGAATACTCCTCATCCTCTATACTGTTGAAATCCTGTGGGATGTACAACATTCCTGGGTAGTTTCTGCTAACCAAGTCACTTGTTGTTTGCAGGGAAGTTTTCCTAAATGCCATCAGGTGCATATGAGAAAACTTGGAATACTTGAAGCGTTTAAAACCCAAAGACTCTATGGCAATTTTCCAGCTCTTCATCATCATAGCCCGTCGATTCTGATGAGATGAATCAGGAGTTATGACAAGCAACAAGCCATTTAATACGAGAAGTTCATGTGCCTTCTTGCAGCATATCCACCGTTGATAGGGTGATGGAAAATAAGAAAGGAGGAGTGAGAAAACAACAACATGGAACAGTTCTCCAGGTAGAGAATCAATAGGATTTTTCAGTTGTTTAAGAAAGGCATCTATAGCATCTTGTGCCAACTGGAGAGGTTGCTGAATTTGAAGATTTAAGAAGTCACATTTGTATACACTCTGGTGAAATAAAAACATTAAAAAAAAAACAAAAAAAAAAGGAAAAAAAAGAAAAAAGGAAAGAAACCAAACAAGTATCAAGGTTAGTTTTCAGAGCAAATACATGTAAAATCCACAGAAAAATCAATGACAAACTCTCTGCTACCTTCAGGAAATGTCAAGCCTGATGAACACTCCTCCTGCTATTAAATCAGTCTAAAATAACAATTTAACACGTATGGCTAGCTTTCACAGTTGCAACGCAAAATTGCAGATTTGCAGTAATTGACTACATATTTGATAGCTGAGAACTGGCAATTAAAGAAAGACATTTAGGTCAATCAGAACAAAGTTTCAAATAAACAAATGGTTTAAGAACTTAACAAGACTGACCTGGATCAACTTGTTTCATAAAAGGTACTAAGATACAGGGTTTTGACATGTTAGTGACAAAAGCTGTTACTAATGCCTAGAGAATGTGCAATGAGTGGCAGCTATTCTAACATGCAAACAGACCCAAACCATTCTGTATAGCACATCTGAAAGGCAGATTTCAACCTGCTGCATTTTCATACCACAAAAATATTTATAGCACATTTTATGAAACTATATTTTAAAAAATCATCACTGTAACACTATAATAATGGTATTAAAAAGCAACTGATACACATAATTGTTTCCAAGTGGAAGAGAATGTTATTTCTGCTTATATAAAACCACCTCTTCTGAAAATATTCAGTAAGTTAGAAAAAGCAATCAATGTTCAAAAGCATCTGTGATTTATGTTCCAGTAGCTTTCAATCTTGGCCTCCAATATGTAAAAATCAAAACACAGTGTTGCATTATTTGGCTATAATCAAGACATTTTAATTGCAGATATTATACCTGCAAGGCTATATTCTGCTTCCTTGTAACACTTTGAACAGGAAATGAACGGTAGTAATATTGTATCCTCTAGTAAAAGGGCTTTGAGGAGTAATTGTTCAGAGTTACACGCTAACTTTACTTCGAAGACTTCAACAGTTATAATGTTATACATATGCAGTTAAAAAAAATTAAAGAAGTATTTCTTGGTAGTGAAAAATAAAATAGTAAAGTAGAAACAACATTGAAGACACTTTAAGGACTAAAGTATGTTTAATAGAATCTGAACTCTCTAGGCAGTTTTAGAACAAAAATGCTGAATTGGAAATTGATACTAAACTCTAGATACATAAATCTTGAACTAATGTTAAAGTCCTTCTAGACAATGAAACAGTAGACATATTTCAGTGCATCTACTGACATATTCCTACTTGGTTATTCTGGTTTTCAATTTCGGTACACGTTTCAGACAACAGTTAGTCCAATACAGCAACTGTGGCATATTCAGTATGTTTTGCAGCAGTATGAAACTGTAATTAGATTTTCTCAAAGTGGAGATTCTCCCTTCATTCCAATTTTGCTATACTTGACCCTTTGTTGTTGTTTGTAACACAGATAAATTAAACTCCTCTAAGAAAGTAATTACTGCTAATTGTGCTCTGGAATATCTGTGTTACGAGTTGAATGTTTGAAAGAACAGCCAACAAAACACTGGGTCAAGAAGGAACCTGTTTTGCTTATCCCAGTTTCGGTTTTCCTCCTCCTAGTTTCTAACCTTGCTTGTTTACCCTCAGTGTACCTTACACAAAGACACCGAAAACGAGTGAACAATGCTAGAGAGAACTAATCTTTTCTAGTTGCGGTTCACCTCCACTTCAAAACAAAAACTTTTGATGGAAATATATTTCCATATTCACATCTCTCAAAGCTTACATTTTCACTTAGGAAACAAAGATACTAAATATTTTTAAGACATTAATTCTTTTATTATGTAACTAAGATTTCAGCTCTTCTAGTTTTTCGCAGCTCCATCCTCCTTATTCCTCAAATTAGCTGAAGTATTTTACTCAGCCACTTAGTCTATAGCCACAGAATTTCTATATGCAGAAAGTGGGTGAATCTGTTTTGACTGAAGAAGGAATTATTAAATCCTTTGCTCAACATTATTCAGGAATCTGACTTCCTAAGAAGCCTCTATGCTTGAATACATTTCAGAAAGTATATTGGTATCTTACCCAAAATATCTGCTAAATCAGAATATTCTATATTCAGCTTCTACCACTAAGTAATCAAATCATTTTTTTAGGTCAGAAGACAACATTAACTACCATAAGAATCCTCTGGCTGTTATTCTGAAATTTTGTATCAGCCCAGGCAACTACTGGCCTAAAGATTAATTTATTCAGGAGGTTATGGTGGTGATGCAGCCAAAAGTAGTCATCTTGAATACATCGCAGCTTATGGAGTCTGTTCTGGAGGTGAGCATAAGCTTATTGTAGCAGATGCAATTGATCTGGCTCAGATTTTTTTCAAGAATATCCTTCATTATATCTAAACAAACCTAGAAATATAAATTGTTAATGGACTAAACCTGGTAAACACAATAAAATACCATGCATTTAGCAAGTGAATTATGCTGCAGCAAACAAGAGACCATTACTTTGTTAACTCTATTACTGTATGCTTCTCACTTCTACACTTCTAAGGAGGGTTACCTTAGGCCACTGATTTTAAGAGAGTGATTTTTAAACTGTAAGTGATCAAGATGTGCATGGTGAAAGGTTTTTCCTCTTTTCTGTCAGAAATGTGTTCCTTCCTGTATTGTTTCATTTTCATTCCACTGTGTCATTTTCCTTGGTTGAAAAATGCTATTAGGACTGACAAAAAGTTTGGTAAAGAGCAACGGATAGAGAGAACGTACAATTACAGCAGAATTAATGCATTTGAGAACCTGTCTTCATTTTTTCTCTAGGTAGTAGTTTACCCCAAAAGTGCTGAGAAATTTGTCCTCAGGATTGCAGAAGTTCAGTATTTCTAGCAATACACAGAATTACCACCATACAGCACACTTGCACTTAATTCACATTTGCTCCTTAGAAAAACTCATCATATACAGTCACTGATCATTTCCTTCTGTCAGTGAATGCAGTTTCTGAGACACTCATGGCCTAAATATAAGCCTACTCAATTTTTATTTATGCCTTTTCAGATGAATCCTTGCATCTTAAATGGCATTAGAAGGTGGCTACTGCTACTAAAGCTTTCCAATTTTAAGTTTAACAAATGCATGATAAAGGCATAATTTGAAAAAAAGTAATGAGATTTTTAAAACAAAACAACTACATTTTAGCGGCTGTTCATCAGAAAGGGTGTAGTAGGAGGGTCACCGTTCTTATTAAAGCACAGATATTTAGGATAAATACTTAAGAATTAAACACACTCTTTTTTTTTTCCTCTCCACAATCATTTTGAAGCATTCTAAAACGTTTGAGGAGAAGTATGTATTAAATTCAAACATTACCTACCTCAACAGCTGGAACAATATCTATGCCAACTGTCAGAAATTCTTCAAACTTCAGAAATGGATTAAAGCAGCTACCAACATCAAGTAATCTGATCTTCCCCAAGGAGTGGAGTAATCTAAGAAGCAGCAAAAATTCAGTTGTATCAAATGTTATTTTTGAAAGTATATTCTGAATTACAATTTCAAATAACTAATGCAAAACATTTCTCAGAGCACCAGAGTAACAACTCCGATTAAATGCCTTATTTGAATTACTGGGATACCTAAAGAACTGAGCTCCAAAAGTACAGCAGATGGTTCTCAAGTAGAAGAATTATGTTCAGAACAGCTGTAATACTATGAACTTGTGTACTTGTAATAAGAAACTAAAATGGCAATTTGTGCTTCCACTACACAGGCTTTGTGTTTCCTATTTACTTTTTGGTGGTATTTATAGCTACTAAAGCCACACAAGTCAGCAGTTGAAATTTCCTAAGTTTAAAAGAGAAACCGGCAACAGTATGACCCACCTACTTTTAAGTTCCATTTTAAGTGGCATCTGAAGTGCCATAACTACCAAAGACAAAATGAAGACAAAAGAATACAATGTCATTCCTAGGTAAAAACACAAGCGCTCACCCCCTGCCCCCATTTAGTTATTCCCTACAAAAACTGTAAAATAGTTCAGTTGCTTTATGTTAGCTAGCTTGCTGTTTTTTTGGTTCTTTTTTTAAATGAATGAGTGCTGAAGCCTTGTTACAATTCTAGTTTCAGTGGGTGTAGTGAAACAATTAGATCAGTGCATGAAGAGCCACAAACTGACTGCTCAAGTTATGAGGAAGCTATTCTAAACATCTACGTGAACTGAAGTTTTCCCTTAAAATTACTTGTGAAAAACAGTCTATGCTATGCCAGGCAATCAATTTAATTCTGGAGTATCCAAAAGCTTTTTAATGAGAAATGGTCAAAAAAATCTAATACAGTTTAAAAAAAAGGGAGTTCTAATCAGTACACTTCTGAAGTACTCATAAAAGAAGTTTTATCTCGTAAGAATTCTGGAGAGCATTTTAGTAATCCAAAAGTCTCTTTCTCTGCCACTCTGTGATGATCTTACTATTCAAGATGAAATTATAGACAGGAAGGCCAATGCCTTTAATGCTAAACACTTAACTGTGCTACCAAACAATGAAAGACGAGTGACTGAGAAAACAAAGGAGGGAAGGGAATAATTAGGTAAGTCATGACTTCCTACTTGGACTGATAGAAATAGGCTGAAATAGACCATAGAATGGTAAGGTCAGAATGGACCTCAAAGATCATCTGATTCCAACCCCATGCCATAAGCAGGGATACCTCCCACTAGTACAGGCCACTCAAGGCCTCACCCAACCTGGCCTTGAACATCTCCAGGAAGGGAGCAGCCACAACCTCCCTGGGCAACCTGTTCCAGTGCCTCACCACCCTCACTGTAAAGAACTTCCTTCTAACATCCAGTTTAAACCCATTGCCCCTTGTCCTGTCATTGCAAGACCTTGTACATAATCCCTCCCCAGACTTCCTGTAGGTCCCCTTCAGATACTGGAAGGCTACTATAAGGTCTGCTCGAAGCCTTCTCTTCTCCAGGCTGAAGAGCCGCAACTCTCTCAGCCTGTCCTCATAGCATACTTTATAACTTCACTTTCAGAATGTCATGAAAAATGAAACAAAGCAAACAAAAAAACAAGCACACCAAATAACTGTCCCATCATCTTCCCAACCATGTTCAGAAAAATTTCCTGGGGGTGAAAATCCGGAGAAGTGGGAGATAAGAGAGAAAACAGCAGACTGAAGAAATAGAGAGGACATTCTTGTACTGTCTGGTGGAAGATCCCATTATAGCACAGCAGAATATATACTGGAGGCTGACATTATCTTCTTACTTGCCTTTCCTTGGCAAGTTCCAACTTCACCTTTGATCAGCTGCAAAACTAATATGACATGCCTTTATGAAGATGAAGAGATCATTCTTCTCGAAGTTTAGAGACGTTTAAGAAAGTTTAAGAAAGAAAAAAATACACCTAGTGGCTTTTGAGGATAGTGACCATGAACTTGCCTCTGAAAGCATTCTTTCCTTCTCCTTAACCAGTGCCTAGAGGAACATTTGTGGTCTCCAATTTGCAACCACAGGTGTTTTCTTCATGACTATGGCAGTTAGCAGGATATTCAGAATTGGAAAGCCATTTCAGTAGGAAAAGACCTTTAAGATCATTGAGCTCAACTGTTACCTAACTCTACCAAGCCTGGTGGTAAACCATGTCCCTTAGCACTGCATTTCTGCGTCTTCTGAACATCTCCAGGAATGGAGGTGCTGGTCACACTACTACTGATACAGGTCAGGATGCTGGTGGCCTTTCTGACCACCTCAGCATACTGCTGGCTCATACTCAGCTGGCTGTTGATAACACCCTCTGAGTCTTTCTCTGCAGGGCAGCTTTGCAGCCAATCTGCCCTAAACCTGTAGTGTTGCATGGATTTGTTGTGACTCAAGTGCAGGATTCGATACCTGGCCTTGTTGGATCTCATACAACTGTCCTTGGCCCACCAATCTAGCCTGTCGAGGTTCCTCTGTAGAGCCTTCCTACCCTCAAACAGATCAACACTTCTTCCTAGCTTTGTGTCATCTGCAACCTTACTGAGGGTGCACTCAATCCCCTCATCCAGGTTATTGATAGAGATGTTAAAAGCAAACTGACCCCCATACTGAGCCCTGGGGAACAACACTTGTGACTGGCCACCAATTGCATTTAACTCTCTTCACATGTATAACATAGCATTAGGTAAGATCAATGCACCTGTTTAGAAGTGCTGGCAGTCAGCTCTCTCCTTGTCATTTAAAGGTTTTGCCTTGTCTGGGCACTTCGGCTAACCTGATACACTTCCTCATAAAAGAATTGGAATTTCAGTGTTGCACTGTTATCACTAATATCAAGGACTCAGCTGTTGAGTATATCCTACAATCAAGCACACTGTTCTTTAGTTTATTTTCCTCATAGTCTGAATTTGGAGGCTCTTGTGTTCGTTTCTGTGCAACTGCAACAAATCAGTAAATGCTGGAGTTAAAAACTGTTCAACTCCACTAATGTAGACTTAACATCTACCTGTTCTTTAAAAAAGTTTGATAGGTGCATACACGTATCAGAACCAAACACAAAAAAGAAATTATATAGTACCACTAGCATCCAGTTTGAACTCTTTCTATTGCATCATTTACAGAGATGCACATACAATTTGCCATCACAATTTGTAAGACCTTGGAATACTCAAAATCTAAAATTAAGGTAAATAAAAGCAAACTTACAGTTTTCACAGAAAGAATAATTTTCTATCCAGCCAATGTTAGGGGTTTGTTTGGTTTTGGGGGGGTTGTTTGAGGTTTGTTTTTGGTTATTTTTGTTTATTTGTTGCTTCAAGCCTCTGTATCCAATGCCTGACATCTCCAAAATATCACTTATCTTTTTGGGGAAGATTCAACCCTAGAAAGACATAACTGCAAAAACTTTCAGAAACATATCTGCAGGGCCAATGGAGTTAAATCAGACATGGCTGTACTTATAATAGGAACAAAGTAGTAGGGAATACTGTGGAAAAAAAATCTTTAAGCAACAGTAAGGAGATTTGGGCTCTCCATGCTCCTGCTAAATTCCCAGTTACGCACCACATAGATGATGCTGGAGAAGCAGGAGATTTTTTTGCTGCATTTGGCAGGATAATAGCACCAGTTAAATGATTTGCTTCTACGTGGATCATTCAAGCACAAGAACATATGTCTGCATATATGCCTCCCTTCTATGTGAGTAGATTAACAGAAGATGCATGGGGACCACAGGAAACAAGAGGCAATGTCACTCTACAGAAAATATCCCATAAAAATAGTGACAGCCTTTAGAGATCTTAACATTTTCCATTTCAATTGTTCAATGAAATACTTGTACAGAATAAAATTAAGCAGCATAACCCAGAATTCTCGAATATCCAAGTGAGCCCACTTCAGCTACAATAGACTGAAAAAACACTGTGGTATATTTCTTCCTTATTTCTTAGAAAACCTGCATTCTTGTCTGCAGCATTATTTTTGACTGGATGAAGCCGGACACTGTTTCAGACTCCTACAGCATTGGGGCACACTTCTGGAAAGCTACAATTCTTGAACCCAAGCTGAGCAGAAGCCAGAAACTTTTTCTGCACTAATGAATAACAACAGATCGAAGGCATTGTGAATGCAGGGCAAATTCACTCTGACAGGTGTGTCACATCCAAGGAGCCTTGTAGTCTAAGTTCAATGCAAATATACTTTGAAACCTTAAAAGCAGCAGAGATTCAGATGCTCACTTATGTCTTGACTTCCTGTTGCTTGTCAGGTTTTGCTGCCTGAGGTGCAACGAATTGCCTAGTAGAAATTCTTGGGTTGCCAGTTATCAGTAGGAACAGGATCCTAGTTAGGTTCTTGAAATAATTTGAAGCTCTTCAGAAGCACTTAGATTCAGTCACTGAATATACACAGAGAGCACAAACACCAATTCAGATGGTCTAAAGACCACTGGCCCAGATACCTCCTTTTTCAGAACTGTAACTCTTAGGTCAGATTCTTCAGTGAGACTGTTACTGTATAATCTAGGTAACCATCACTGATCAGTGAGTCAAGAGCTTTGAAATGTAGTCTTGCTCAACTCATTGATAATCACCCTTGTTTCCTAATGACTTTCAGTCAAAGCAAGCAAGGGAAGTACTTTACCACTGGATGCAATCTCCAAGTACATCTTGAATCCACAATTCTTGAGTGCAATAGTGTACAGAGAGAAAAAGTGGGAATATTAAAGACCAGGAAGTGTTAAAGCAGTGTATATAACCTGGGAAACGAGTGCATTTTAAATACATCCAACACTTGCTTAATTCAAAAATTTTACTAAACGGACTGCAGCCCTCCATTAACCCTCTTTAAAAATGCACTACTATTCAACTATGTAGGTAAGTGTCATTTTCTCTTGGAAATCTATAGAAATAGAGCAGTTATATGACCATAAGGAAAGTAATTTTATCTCTGAAACTAATCACTTTCAATGCTGATCTCCTGAGTTCACAGTTTTACTCTATTATTTACCAAGAATGATAGGTGAAAACAAATCAGAAGCTTTATGCTGCTGTCAGAAGAATAGAACAAAGCTATATATCTGGTTCTCAGTAGTAACGCTGGCATGTCTCAAGGAAAAATAATCCATACATAAGAATATCCATTGGGAAGATCTAGCCTGCTCTGATACATATAAAAGAAGGAATGCTAGGTTGTACCTTAAGAGACAGCCAAAAAACATCTAAGAATCCATACTTTTTAGTATGAATTGTGATTTAGTTGTGATTTTTACCATTGCAGAGAAAAAGCAAGACTGCTTAACTTGATGGAAGGAGAAACAGCATTTAAAAGAAAAACAAAGAGAGGACTGATTTATTGAAGGGAGAAGCTATTAAGCAGTAGGTAACAACCACTTTTATCTTGCAAGACTGAGCTACTTTGATGTCCAGCTTCACAATAGCTCCAGTTGTAACATTAGAGACATAAGAACTCATTACAGGATGGAAGAAAGCACTGTGGACAATACATTATTTTTTTATATAGATGAAAAGGGACTGCTCACATTAGTTATCTTCATAACACTCAATGTTAATTTGCCACAGAAGTGTGCAACAGCAAACAGGTTCATTGAAGCAGGTAAGTGACTGAGTTGCAGTAAACTTTACACTTCCGATTCTTATGTTTCCTTTTAGAGCTGGCTGAATGCTTCCTACTTCTCTCTCCTTATCTTCCAGCATATTTTTTTTTACCTCTGAAACTTCATTCCTAAGATAGCTTTGCTCTTTACCAAAGTACAATCTCTCTACAATGGCTTGCCAGTAAAGGTAAGCTCTGACAGAGCTCCTACATAAGCAATCTGTTTTTAATACTACTTGAGAAATTATTATATATGGGAAGAACAAAATTGTCTTTACACTTACTAAAGCAAAACAAGAAGTCACAGGATTAGCCATACCTCTAGAGAGTCCAACAATTTTTATTTGTAGCATTACATGACCAGAATGGAGTGACAGCACATGAACAAGTGTGTATGTGTGGGAGGAGGGTCCCACACATCCCTTGTACTAAGATCTCAGGAAAATTCAGACTTCACTAACTGATCAATGCACATATGGTAGAAAAATATTTCAGGAGGGAAATATACTTTGTGCAATACACAATCCATTTTCATTTTGAGTCTATAAACTCCAGTTTCTTCTATAAGGTACAGAGGAAGAAAATTAATTTTGATTTCTATGCGCAGTAACAGAAGAGCTATGCCTTGATGCTTTACAGTCTGTACAACTACTAAAACCTTACTACCATTTCTTGCTTACTCAGGTAAATATTATCATTCTTGTCTTTACGGTTATATGTATTTTTAAAGTTTTAAGAATGAAAAATTAAAAACAAAACAAAACAAAACCCCAAACCCAAACAAACAAAAAACCAAAAAAACATCACTCCTATAATTATTTAATAAAAACTTCTCTATTAACTACTTTCTATACACACTAGTCAGAACAAAAAGTAAGGCTACAGACTACTGGTAACAAGAAGAAACTCACGTGAAGTTAGCTTTGCAAAGGCCATTAATAAACTGTACAAAATATGAAAACAGAGCATGTGCAAAGAGAGAGCTAGTGCTTTATCATGACTAGGCCTCCTGCTGGAATACAAATCAGCTTCAGCATATGACCAAACCTATTGATTTTAACAAATAAGTGCCAAACTTCTATTTACAGTAATGCTAAAATTGTGTGTTAACGAATGCTAGCATTATTGAGAGGTTATAAGGTATCACATCAGCCCTTTGTGCCAAAGCACCCAGCAATTCTTATTAAAAAATAAAGTATTCATTTTGAGGCCGACTTAATGAGGACTGAAAAGGAGTCTCTGGGGATAGTCAGCTTCTAAGAAGCTTCATTTTGGAACCACCTGTTTTATCTTAATGGGACAACGAGGAAAATGTTTTCATTCTGCAAATAACTATTCATCTACATATACATTGGGAATCTTTATGCATTTTTCCAAGTTACTTTGCAAACAAGAGAAACTACAAAAGATACCAGCTCATAAGGGCACATGCATCTGCTCATAACACTAGTTTCTTTCCTAACATGCTTGTTTCTTTGTAAGATATAGTATTAGTTAGGAAAGTAAGTGCTGATTGCAGAAGATATGCTATGATAAGGGAAAATTAAAAAAAAAAAAAAAAAAAAAAAAAAAAAAAAAAAAAAAAAAAAAAATCACAGAACAGGAAAAAGACCACAATACTGCAGACAGTATTTATAGATCAGGTCTATAAAGAATATGAAGCAAGCCCTAAGTGTAAAATTTAATCATAATAGACTTCGGCATTCATTATTCCGTAATACTTGTAAAATACTAAATTCTTTCCATCACATGTGGAATAGCCACAAACATGATACATATTATTTAGAAAAAAAAAAAAAAAGGGTGGGACTGTAACTGAAATAAAGCTACTCCTGAATACCAAAAAGAAATTTCTCATTTGAGTGAAGGTCAAAAACAAAATTAAAACTGTTGTTAGGAAAATACCTCAAGGATACGTTAATTTCTACAGAGGTAGTCATCAGAAAGCTAGCACATTTAAAATCAAGGGTTATAATTCAAAATTGCTTTTGAAGTGTATAATTGGAATCAAGAGTTTCTCTGCAATTATTTATGAAGAGAAAGTTTTAAGTACCCTGATATTTACATTTGGCACTTAGTACTTACATAAGCAATTGACTTTTCAACAACCATTAGAATCTAACTTAATTAACGTCTCCCTTATTTTACCTCAAGGTTTAATATAAATTGCATTGCATGCCAATGACATACTGAAGTGAAATTACTCTAACGCTTAAATGAAAATGACTAAGTTGTCATTCTCAAGCAAATTTTTAATGGCATTTACCAAAATATACTACAACATAAATATTTCTTGAAACGTATATACTGACATGAAAATGCCCTTTCTTAGCTATTTAAAATACTGATCTAATGTGTTATGGGGAAAAGATGTCCAGGTAAGTCATATTACGCAGACTGGGGGAAAAAGAAATCTGGAAAACAAGTAAAACTTACTCTTCTGTTACAGCTTCATGATTTATCAAACCAGCATCTGGCAAGGGATCTTCAATCTTGGGAGTCTGGGGAACATTTAAAGATGGAGTGGTCTTAGAAGCAAGAAGTGCTCTTTTTTCATCTTTCTCAAGTGCTTTTCTTTTCCCACCGTTCTGAAAATATTCCCGGCATACACTGAAAAGAAGAAAAGAGAAATTCCTTAGAAGACCAGAATGTCATTTTTGGTCATTAACGTAGATAAGAGGCAAGACAGAGGTTTCAGACATGTGAGTGCTGTGGACTTTTAAACAAATACGGGGTTTACTGCAACTTTGGAAAATCAGTGGTGTTTTATTTCCAAAAATTGGGCCTTAAGTCACAGTTGAGTAATCATTTGAAATAGTTCTGTCTGGATAGACCTTTAGAAAAAACAGCAAACATCTTGTCAGAACATCACTAGAAGACACATTTCAGCTGTCACCTGAGTACCACAGTTCTCTACTAAGGTGCAAAGAGCAATGAATGCAGAGGCTTTTGAAACATCTGTATCTTGTAGAATACGTAATGTGGGGGAAATGAAATGTAATCCTGGCTAATGCGATAGCTTACATACAACATTTTGTAACTTTAATAAAATTGCCTAGAGTGTTTATTGGTTTTAAGTAGCAGATAGCTACAGTGGCTGTATTTCTGTGGGAGATTATTTTAGCTTTCGATTTTTGATCCATACTTAACTATTTTGCTAACAGGAACCACAACAAAATAATCATACTTGAACAGAAATGCTAACCAGTTTAAACAGATGAATGGTATAAAAAAATGTTAAACTGCACCTGCATTCAGCCAGTAGTCAGCATTAGTGAACAAAAAACCAAGCATTGTGTTTGAGAGAACCAAAACTTTGTCCACAAAACAGAACTAGAATTGGAAATAATTTGTTGCTGTGAAATTAAAAAGCCTGACTCACCTTGAATAAAGCAGCATTTTTCATTAGATGTGTCAAGCCAGTATTTGCATGAAAGTCTAACAGAAATAGTATTTGTTTGAATTATGTTTTCCTAACAACCTATTTTATGATGTTCTCTTGAAATACACTCATTTTTTCTCTAAAAAAGCTGCAGAAGTTTGAAGGAAACATTCCAGAAAACAAATTTAGGTGTAGTTTAATAACCTTATACAAAGCAAGATCAAGATAATGTAGGCATTCTTGTACTCAATATAAAAAGCAGACAGTATTCTTAGAGAAGAAAACTCAGGCTGTATGAGAAATAAACCCAATAAACATTAAGTTCATAATCAACATGTTTAGTTACCATTCCTCAGTAACAATCAACAAGCTTCGTTGCTACTTCTCAGTAACCAAAGTTATTTTTAGACTAAAGTGAAGCTCAGTGGAATGAAGAAATAAAATCTACTTCTTAACATTATGGAGTAAGATCACATGCAGAGGCCTGAATAGCCATCCAAGCTGCAATACACCTAGACAGGCACAGCAAAACAATATCAACTCCATCCATTAGAGACTGCCTGCATGGGAAGACAACAATCCTAAAATTAACTAAGCTAAAGTAGCAGGAGCTAAAGAGGTTAAGAATATCAGTCAACAGAAAAGAACCCTATAAAAACATCTGAATTATTGCTGCTACGCTAATAAAAGTGTATTTCACAATATATGGTATTATTTGTTTACAAGCACATGCTCAGTTTAGAGCAATTTAGTAATGTGTCATGTAGTCAAAGATAAAACTCAGAAAAAAGGTTATCATTTTCCTAGCTCTTTATCATCTTCCTTACTACTTTGTTATCATCTCACACTCTATTTTTATTCTTTTTTTCTCATTATATTTCTTAAAATATTCAGAATCAATGGCAGTTTAAATAGTGTTGTAATGCCATTGAAGATGACATGTAAGTCAACACATCAGTAAGTTCACAACCTTGGCAGAAAGCATTGGTTTTTTTTCTCCTCGAGTATTGATGTTATCAATCTTTTAGCTGACTAGAAGCTGGTATCTTGCCCAGATTAACACTTATGAGCTACTGCAGAGGAGAACCACCTGCTTGTCACTGAGAAGCCATTTCTTCCTTATTTTTGGTACTGGTGCAAATCAGTACTTTCACCATTCTTTCTACCCCTGTCTACCATGTCAACAGAGTTCTTGTAACTCTATGTTCCCCTTAACTGGCCTTCCTCGTCTGCATTTAAGACACTGTCAAAGTCAACCATGAGAAAAGCATCTTCTACTCCCGGGTTTTCACTGGTGGACATAGAGATCAGAGCCATAGAACTGCTCAAGATTAGGTAAAATTCTTCACATTCAGATCCCAGTCTACATATCATTGCAATACCACAAGGAAGTAAAGAACCCAAACAAATCCACCTACTCAGATACAAAAAAAAAAAACCCCAAAAAACCAAAAAACCAAAACCAACCAAAACCCAAGCAAAATATTTCATTCATTACAACTGAAACTTATCTCCATTTTATACCCTTCTGAAGTTACAGTGATTCTGGCAGATTTCTACATGTAATTCTCTTGGCTCCCAAGGCCCCAGAAGAGCTGTGTACTCCCCTCATGGAAGCAGACCTCACACCTACCATGGTGTAACAGTGAGCAGATGGGCTGTCAGTGCACAGTAGCTAACCAGAAGCAACACACTCTAGTTTACTCCATGTAACTTCTTGATGTAGCCAAGTTTGACTTCATAGCCATTAAAAGCCATTACTGATCACGCTGTGGTTATATATAACTGCATACTGCATATGAGTCTACACTTAACAACTGTATCAAATAACAACCACAGCATCTCCTAATTATCTGCAAGTTGACATTTTTAACTGACATTTAATCATTCAGTCTTTGATGATACAATATTAGCTGTACAATTACCATGTTTGTTTGTCAAGAATTGTGTAATGTAAAGGCTATCTGAGCTAACACTTGCTACAATTTACACAAACTGCAAAATAAACATTCCAGGTCTAAACTGTTTAAGTTTGCTGGCAGAGAGATGGATTAATGTCTAGTTCACATCTTTGCTTTTGAAAAAGTAGTATTTTAAGAAATCATCTAGGCATTTCCTCAGTGAAATTTGTTTTCCTTGCTTTAAATCTCAAAACAGTAAGCAACCTGCTCAAGTTGACCCTCCTACTCTGCCATCTGGGCTGGATACACATAAGAAGTTCCAGCAAAATCCAGTCTGAATACATATTATCTCTGCATACTTTCGATCGATGGGAGAAGCTTCATTTTCAAATATAGTGACCAAAATCAAGGGTTTCAAGAGAATACATAAGAAAATTTAGGGGGAAATTAAAATGTGTGAATTTGAAAGGCATGAATTTAAAAGAATCAGTAGTTCTTCTTGTCAAGTAATAAAGAGCAACTACATTAAAGCTGGTGTGGCCAGCTTTTCTCACAGCAGAAAAGAGTTTATGATAGCTGTTAACAAATGCTTGAGGGTTTCAAACAGCCAGTTTTACAGGCTAAGAACTGACAAAGTCCATCTCTCTCCTCTTCTGCTTTGCAATGAGAAAGAGGTGAGCTTGATTTATGTTCCTTACAATATTTACTAACCAAAATCTAGCACTGAATTTCGATGAAGGTACAGAGAAATAAAGTCTGATCTTAACCTATAAAATGTTTCTCCCTTCCTCCCACACATTGAGGAATAAGTTTATTAATGTTGACAGAGCTGATGGCCTGAGGAGAAACCCACCTGCACCCAACTTCCAAAGGAAAAAAAAAAAAAAAGGGGAAAAAAAAAAGGGGGGGAAAAAAAAAAAAAAAATCAAGAAAAGGAGAATTCTCAACTGTCCTTGTACACATTAATTATACCTATAACACAGAATAGTTTCCTCTGGACTGGAAAATGTTTTGTGATTGTCATGCATACACAGTTTCAAGGAAATCCTGTATTCGGCACTAGATTCCTCAAAGTAAAGAAGAGACTTCAAATGTGAATTCATTCAATCGTGCAAACTCAAGAGAATCAGCTTTATCAGTGACCTTCTGTTCTCAAGGATCCAGTAAAAGATTACTCAGCCATCTTCTTTTGACTAGACAACTTTAGTATCTAGAAAAAAAAACCCCAAGGCTTTTGTGGAAAACAACCCAGATTTTTTTTATCATTTATCGTTCTTGAAGTTAGGTTGATGTCTTTTTTTTTTTTTTAATGCAATGGCCAACATGGTATTTAGGCTAAGAGCGATGCTAAATAAACTCAAAGCAGCAATTTACGTATCTTGTCTACAATCTCCAGCATGATATTTGCCTTTATTTCAAAAGCATCCCATGACTCCTTCATATTTAGCTTGTGGTCTGCTACAGAATTCAAATGCTTTTCTGAAAGACTGACACAACCAATTACTCCCTGGTCTGCATTTGTACAGTCGATAACATTTAGTATAGTTAGGAACACTGTTAATTGTAATCTCACTCTCAGAGTGATAATTCTTTTGTTTGCTCTCATTTGCAAATTTAATAAACACTTTAGCAAATTGCTAATGAAAGTATTGATTAGTAATGAATGCAGGGGTAGACAACTGACAGGAGTCCTCCATAAATCCCATTTTTAAGATAAGCTTCTAACATATATTCTCTGTGAGTTTTTCCAAATAGTTCTGCATTCACCTAACATTAACGAGACTGTATTTCTTCAGTTTGCTTGTAAAAAAGTAAAAAATAATAAAAAAGGATAGAGGTCGTCCAGATAGTGCTTTTTCATGACAGAAGTGCAGATTTCAGGTTTTGTTATTTAAAAAAAAACCAGTCAAGTCAACGCAAGTCTTAACATGGATGCAAAAGCAACACAACAAAGCAAACCTGCTGGTTCAGATTATTTTGTTCTAACTAGAACCAGAACAGGCTGGCATTCACTATCCATACAAAGGTTCACTAACCTACCTATGCCAGCAATAACTAAGAGTTAAGACAATTACTCAGGCATCAGGAATAGTGTGGCCAGCAGGAGCAGGGAGGTCATTCTCCCCTTGTACTCTGTACTGGTTAGGCCACACCTTGAGTATTGTGTCCAGTTCTGGGACCCTCAATTTAAGAAGGACATTGAGGTGCTTGAGCGTGTCCAGAGAAGGGCAACGAGGCTGGTGAGAGGCCTCGAGCACAAGCCCTATGAGGAGAGGCTGAGGGAGCTGGGATTGTTTAGCCTGGTGAAGAGGAGGCTCAGGGGAGACCTTCTTGCTGTCTACAACTACCTGAAGGGTGGTTGTAGCCAGTAGGAGGTTGCTTTCTTCTCTCAGGCAACCAGCACCAGAATAAAAGGACACAGTCTCAAGCTGTGCCAGGGGAGGTTTAGGCTCGAGGTGAGGAGAAAGTTCTTCACTGAGAGAGTCATTTGCTACTGGAATGGGCTGCCCAGGGAGGTGGTGGAGTCACCGTCCCTGGAGGTGTTCAAGGCACGTTTGGACGTGGCACTTGGTGCCATGGTCTAGTCTTGAGGTCTGTGGTAATGGGTTGGATTTGATGATCTTTGAGGTCTCTTCCAACCTTGCTTATACTGTGATACTGTGGTAAACATAATCTTACCCTATTTTGGCTTGACGTGTAAGTTTTGTAACATAAATGAAAGAGAAACTGAAATGTTAATACCCAAATATAATTTCCTATTCTGTATTCAGTTTTCTAAAGACAGAAAAGGAAAGCAAAGGAAGAACAGCTAAATGTTGCCTAGGCCTTTTAAACCACTCATGGGATCACTAATCTGTATCTATTAGAGCGAGAAGTTTTAATCCAAATTCTCCTCACCCCTCTCTACAATTAACATCATTTTTGCCAAATTGTGGCAGACAGGAGAGGTGTCTGAGGACTGGAGGAGAGCCAATGTCACTCCAGTCTTCTAAAAGGGCAAGAAAGAGGCTCCAGGGAACTATCAACCAGTCAGCCTCACCTCCATCACTAGAAAAATAATGGAGTGGCTCCTTCTGGAGGGCATCTCAAGGCACTTGGAAGAGAAGTTATCAGGAGTAGTCAGCATGGATTTACCAAAGGGAAATCATGCTTGACTAACCTGATAACATTCTATGATGACGTAACTGAATGGGTAGATTCAGAAAGACCAGTGGATGTAGTCTACCTTGACCTTAGCAAGGCATTTGACACTGTCTCCCTTGACATCCTAGTGAGCAAGCTCAGGAAGAGTGGGAAGGAAGAGCAGACAGTGAGGTGGATTAGGAGCTGGTTNGGGACAGGCTCTTCTCACTTGCTCCCTGGGATAGGACAAGGAGCAATGGATATAAAAGCTGCAGCAGAGGAGGTTCCACCTCAACACAAGGTGGGACTTCTTTACTGTAAGGGTCACAGAACACTGGAACAGGCTCCCCAGAGAGGTTGCAGAGACTGGAGACTTTCAAGGCCTGTCTAGATGCATTCCTCTGTGACCTGAGATAGATTGTATGGTCCTGCTCTGGCAGGGGGGTTGGACTCAATGATCTCTTTAGGTCCCTTCCAACTTCTGACATCCTGTGAACAGTTGTATAACATTGCTCTGAAACAATAAAACTGGCCCTATACAATGCATGTGGTCATTAACACAGTCCATCATGTACTGCTTTCCCCCTTCTGCAATTTCTAAAGCTTGGAAATGTGCTTGTTTAATAACTAATGAAGAAGTAAAATAATAAGTTTTCTGCCATCTGCTTTAAGAATTAAAGTCAGAGTAAGTCCAACCCTCCATCCAGTAATGAAGGTTCAACCCCAAACCATGTCCCTAAGCACCAGGTTCACACTGCTGGAATACCCCCAGGAAAGATGACTTGACTGCTGCCCTGGGCAGACTATTCCAATGCTTGATAACCCTTTCAGTGAAGAAATATTTCTTAATATCCAGCCAAAACCTTCCCTTGCACAGATTGTAACCATTTCCTCTGATCTTGTTGCTTGTCATCAAGAAGAGAGTGGTCCCCTTCTCACTCCAACCTCCCTTCAGGTAGCTGTATAGAGTGGTAAGGTCTCCCCTCAGCCTCCCCTTCTCCAACTGAACAACCCCAGCTCCCTCAGATGCCCCTTGTAGGTCATGTGCTCCAGGCCCTTCATGAGCCTCTCGCTCTTCTCTGGATATACTCACTCAAGCACCTCAACATCCTTCCTATAGTGAGGGGCTCAGAACTGAACATAATAGTCAAGGTACGGCCTCACCAGTGTTGAGGGTGATGATCTCCTCCCTGTTCTTGCTGGCCACAGCGTTTCTAACACAAGCCAGGATGCCACTGTCTTTCTTGGCCACCCGGGCACAATGCTGACTCATATTCAATCAACTATCAACCAATACCCCCAACTTCCTCTTTGAGTTGCAGCTTTCCAACCACACATCCCCAAGTCTGTAGGTTATCATGGGGTTCTTGTAACCCAGATACAGGACCTTGCAGGGCCTTGCTGAACTTTACACAATTAGCCTTGGCCCATCAGTCTAAACTGTCCAGATCCCACTGTAAAGATTCCCTACTCCCTCTAGCAGATTGACACAACCACACAGCTTGGTGTTACCTGCAAACTTACTGAAAGTGCACTCAATCGCCTCATCCAGATCATTAATAAAGATATTAAAGAGGACAGGCCCCAGTACTGAACCCTGGGGGACACCACTAGTGACTGGGTGCCAACCAGATTTAACCACCACTCTGGGCCAGGCCATCCAACCATTTTTTTTATCTAGTGCAGAGTGCACTTATCCAAGCCTTGTGACATGAGTTTCTGAAGGAGAGTGCTGTGGGAGACAGCGTCAAAGACTTTACCAAAGTCTAGAAGACAATGTCCATGGCTTTTCCCTCATCTGCTAGTCAGGTGACATTATTGCAGAAGGAGATCAGATTAGTCAGACAGGACCTGCTGACTAGGCCTGATTGCCTGCTTGTCTTGTAAGTGCCGCATTGATGGCACTCAGCATGACCTGTTCCATAACCTTTCCTGGGACCAAGGTCAGACTGACAGGCCTGTAGTTCCCTGGATCATCTTTTGGCCCTTGTTTTAGATAGGTGTCACATTTGCTACCCTCCTCAACTAGGACCTCCCCAGTTACCCAGGGCTGTTGACAAATAATGGTGAGTGGCCTGGAAAGCACATCTCACAGCTCCTTAAGTACCCTTGGGGGGATACCAAGGGTAGCGGGTGGACATTCTCCCTAGCTCTTCTTTTACAATTAACATAAAAGCACTTTCTATTCTCTTTAATGACACTGGCCAGACTGAGTTCCAGTTGAACTTTGGCCTAATTTCCTTCCTGCATATCCTTGCAAGAGTCTTGTACTCTTCCTGAGTTGCCTGCCCTTTCTTCCATAGCCATCCCTTCTCTTCCTGAGTTCTACCCGAAGCTCTCTGCTTAGTCAGGCCTAGTTTCACCTAGTTGACGATCAATTTCTAAAAAAACATCAAGCAGTGTGTTCTGTGGGAATATGCTCTCGGTCTAGTACAATTAGTTTCCACAGATAACCTGAACATGGGAACAGTCAGTCTTCCTCTTCATTGATCTGCAAACACTGCCAAGCTTGGGGTGGGAAGGGGGAAGAGATGTTGCAAGAAATGGCATTGTTAGAACTTGGTATGATTCAGGAGAGTGCAATTTAGTGAAAAGAAACACAAATATCAGCATTTCCGCAAAAGTGATGAATAGCACAAATAAAAGATGACAGCTAGCAACTGAGGAAGCCTGTAAAAAAAAAAATAGGCAGTCATGGATCACAATCGAGCATAAATCAATGCCACATCAATAAATAACCCTTTAAAAATAAATTTCAAAAAGGTACAGAAAACTCAAACAAGCTCAACAGTATATTGAGGTTATAGTGAACTCTCGTTCAGTATTTCTTTTATTTAGTCCTGACAAGGCCATTGGAACTTTGGAATTCTTTGCAAAGGATTCACTACTCTTGTTACTGGGACAAGGATACACAAAACTTGTCCAGAAAAAGAGTCTATAAAGAAAGACTCTATGTGGATATTTTTAAACTAAAGGATATTTGACTGATACATAAAAGGAATGGGTTTCAAATATTTATATCTATAAAAGAGAGACCAGCTTGTTATTACTTGCTCAATTTCCAGAAGCCATAGAATAGCTCAAGTTGCCACCAGAATGTACTCTAGATCAACTGTTTCACAATGATTTCTCCCTTTTATTTTATGGGCTCAGACTCCTATAACGCATTACAATGTACTCACTCCCCATCTGCTGTTCTTTGCAGCCTTTTTCTCAGCACTTTGCAACACTCACCTGCAGGACCTAGACTGGCACACAAGATCATTTTTCCTTGTCTAAAGGAATTCCCAAGGGCAGGATCACTGATAAATTCTCTTCTCAGTTAGACTGCAACAATATTATTTTGCTGTGCAGATTCCATGGCATACCTTGGATACCAAATGTATGCAGGAATCCTGAGTGACTGACATTTCCTCAAGGTCTGAAACAGTACAATTGGGGTAACTCCAAAAAATTATATGTTTATGACTTATAGGAATCTTAAGCTTGAAAAGTGATTCAAAATAGGTTTCACAGAGGTTAAAGTCTGTTGTAGCAGATTATGACTTGGAAATTAAGCACCAGAGATTTGCATATAGAAATCAACCACTATTATACACAGAAACCGAACTAAAGCCCTGAACATTAAACTTCAGCTATGCTCAATACATTTGCTCAGTTTAGCTTCAAATGTATGGAAAAAATCAAAGGTTTACTCACAAACAGCTTCAGTATTAGGTGTGTGTATGTGGGGAACTGTTTGTTGAAGATACTTTCAAAAAAGCGTCACTTCTAACAAAACACTTCGCAAGCTATTTCCTTAGTTGGAATAGTGAAAAGGTATTCAGTTTAGGAAGCAAAAAATCATTAACTTGTTGTAGAATAAATAATAAATTTTGCTTTTGGCAAAAAAGAAAAAAAAACCCAACCAACCAAGCAAAAAACAAACCAACCAAAAAACCACGCTTACGCCTTGCATTCTAATTGCAAGAAGTAGTCTGCAATTTCATCTTTCAAATACATCAAGATTTACCTGCAACACCATTCAATTCGGCCTTCCCCTTCACAAGTTTTTGCCCAGTGATTATCCGCGAGGTTTTTCATTGCCACAGCATATTCACATAGAGTTTCCTCATCCTCACAGTGCTCACGCCAGATCTTATCAAAATCTCCCACTAAACAAAACAAAAAAAAAATTGCACATTAGATACAAAGAGTCTCATTATCTCCATGGCAAAAACCCCATCTTGCAATTAAACGAAGTTACATAACGCATGCAGAGATTACTTTACCTGGTTGTAACGAAAAACAAGGTTACTTTTCTCTAGTCAAAGCCCCAGGTTTTGGATCAGGAAGGGGCTGTCAGGTACTTGAGAAGCTAGCAATATTCTGAGTATACTGCTTCTGTTCAAGCTTGTTCTGTGAAAGTCAGGTACCCAGGAAGCTTTCACTTTAAACTTTCTGTGCATATGCATTAATGGAACATTTCAGATATGAAAGATGGAAATGTTTCCTTGCAGTTTTCATGTTCATGGCAAATACTGTGATATTATGTGTAAAAATGCTGAAAATAAAGTTTAATCCAGAATACTGACTTCTTTGGATATGATGGAAAGGAATTCAGCCCTTCACTGATGTCTGTCTGATCTAGCCAGCCCTAATGAATTAGCTTCTAGGGAAGAGTACTGAAGAATGAAACCAACAACAGTCACAAAATCACAGACAAACTTGTCTGCTGATCCTGGGGACAGATTTATTTCAATGCTCCTCACCTTGCTGAAAAGAAGCCTTGCAGGGTAAGCTCTGGCACTTCGAAATATTTAAATATGATGATTTCCCGTCTTTTGGCCCTAACTATCCGCCTTTTAGCTCGCTTTACATAATGTACTGCTAAACAAAATCAAGACAAATGCTAGCCATGGCTAGTCACAATTCCTATTGTGGTTTCTACAGCACGCAAAACCTTGTTTTACCTTACTGAAAAGACATTTCTACCCTAAGAAAAATATACACCCCCTGCTATGACCTTTACTAATGCTTTTTGTGTTTCTTCATCACATATGTGCATGCATCTAATATAAACATATATAAATCTGCAGAAAAAAATTACCTACTGATTTTGCACCTACAAGCTGATACAGCTAAGTTCAATCAAGATTTCAAGACCAGAGCTACGGTTTAGGCTTTAAGACAACCAATATCCCTTTCACAAGTTGGTTATAGAATAAATTTTTGTAGCACCTTCATATTACAAAAAAAGTATTTTAAAATTGTATCAAGCATAAACTAATCACTAATGTCTGCTAAAGCCTGAAAGTAATTTACATTTATGACCTATCCTCTTACTGGTTTCTGTTTCTAACCCACCAATATCAATTTTTAATTATAGCAAAGTTTAAATTAGCAGTAAATAACAGATTTCTTCCAGTTTTTTATTTTCACTCTTCACATGTGCAAAGCAGTAGCAATTCCTCAACTCTCCTGTCCTCCACTTACAGCAAGATTTAGTATGATGGACAAGTATAGACAGTTACATACTTAAAATATTTAAACCAACCATTCAAGTTACTCCCTTTTAAGTTTGGTTTAGAGATGTCACAGCAATTTTCTCTTCAAAACAATCATCTAGCACATTTGTACAATCATCAAAGTGAGTCATATTTAAAACTAGGTGTTTATACTCCCTTGTGTGAGATAGCAGTTTTGATGGAAGGGAGGGGCCATGATTTAGTTTTAACAAAACAGGGAAGCTATATGAGAAATCACCTATCCTGCTTGCTGTTCAAAAAGCATATATGAGAAAGTTATTAGACTGAAGGAGTGAAAAACCAAACCAAACCAAAGATAGCATTATTGTTGAATGCTATCTCTCATTATTTCCCAAATAATCCAGGGTTTTGAGAGATATGCTTTATAAGAAAAGACACTACTATGGTTGCCAACCAACCACTAGAGCAGAGGAACACCCTGGTTGGGACCCTGCAGGGGTTTGTGCTAAACCTGTAGGTCACTTTTCCAGAGCATTCAGGAGAGCCTTATGTAGAGACAGTCATGTGGGACAAAAAATACTCTACTGACGCAAAACAACAAATGGTATAGATAGCGACCTACCAGCAAAACAAACACAGCTCTCATGAATCATTGTTTCTGGTGTTCAAGCACCAAACTTACACAGAACCAAGCCAGAAAGCATCAGCTCAGCTCAAAGTGTATTTTCAATAGCCAATTAATTCCAGTGCGAATTAGATAAAGTTTCAAAGTTGCTCTGCCACAGTCCTCTGAATCTTACTGCATGCTCTGGACGACTGTGAAACATACAGTTGCTCAAGTTTTGTTTTGAACACACAGATAATTACAGAGGAAAAAAAAGTAAATGAGTGAACACTAACTGAGGGGAAATCTCACAAATACATAACACCAAGTTTCATATTGTTGTTCCTTTAGTGAGTTACTTCATATTGTCTGTTCTTAAGCAATTATTCTATTTCCAAATACCATTTTTCCTTAAAACTTACGAAACAAAACAGATAAGGAAAAAAAAATATGCGAAGATCAGATGTTCTTAACTGGCCAGTCCTTTCTCACAGCAAAGTAGTGATGTCTCCTAACACTGCATTCTGCTCTCATAGCAACTCCTGTTTCCTTCTCAACGAAGCACAATTTGCACCTCTCTGAAAGTCAGATGACGGTCAAGAGAGTCCAGAGAGACAGGATTTTAAATTTAGATATGTAGCAACAGACATGGAGGTGATTAACAGCAGTCTGGGATATGAACTTTGGGTTGCAACAGAGCTGCCTGTGATGGTAACAGCTTCTTGGCACTGATCTGACATGAAAATAAAACTGAAAGATACAGACTATTAGAAAAGACATGCAGAACAAAAGTGAAACTTTTGTCACAAAGAACTCTGTCACACATTCTGTATCAAATAATTTCTGGTACTTGTGATTTGTTTTCATCTACCAATACAGCAGGTCTAGTGACACAGAAAATGGTAACATAAGACAGATACAGTTCAGCTTCTGTATGAGAAACACCTAAATAGAGGGAAGGGAAAGACACACAAAAGCACATGACAGACCTCCACAAAATCATGAGTGACAGACAGAATGTAAATATGGAACAATTTCTGGTTTATTTAAGAGTAGAAGATACTCAGGAAAAACATAAAAAGGTAGCTTGAAAAAAAAAAAGTATTCTTCACAAAAATCATGTAGCTGAGCAAACTAAAGGAAGAAAGCCTGTGACAAACTCCACATTCAAAGATGCAATTTCTAACTCTGGAGCTCCTAGACCCTGAAACCATTGAAAGACAGAACACATAAGCAAATACATGGTGATACTTCAGCAGCACTCCTCATATATTCTTGTCTAAGCATCTGCTGCTGACCCAGTGTCAATGCTAGATTTGATGTCAATTTATCTGCCTTTGATAAATGTAAGCTCCAGAACAACCACAGATAAAACATCTTAAGACACTGGCACCATTCTTCTATGACAAGATAATCCAGCTACTGTGAGGGAAAGGCTGTCGATGTTGTATTCCTAGACTTTTCAAAAAGCCTCTGATACTGTTCCCCACAAGATCCTTGTAGACAAATTGGCTACTCATGGCTTGGATGAGCACGCTGTCTCCTGGATATTGCAGTCTCTGGCCCAGAGAGTGGTGGGCAATGGAGTTAAACCCAGTTGGCAGCCAGTCACTAGTGGTGGTCCTCAGAGATCTGAGTTAGGACCACTTCTTTTTAACATCTTTATTGATGACCTTGATTCAGGCATAGAGAGTGTCATCAGTAAGTTTGCAGACGATACCCAGTTAGGTGGCAGTGTTGATTTGAATGAGGGTAGAGAGGCTCTTCAGAGGGACTTGGATAGGCTAAATCAATGGGCCAACACTAATGGAATGGGTTTTGACAATGCCAAATGCCAAGTCCTGCACTTGGATCAAAACAACCCAAAGCAATGCTACAGGCTTGGGGCAGTGTGGCTGGAGAGCTGCCTGGGGGTTGTAATAGGCAGCTGAATGTGAGCCAGTAGTGTGCCCAGGTGGCCAAGAAGGCAAATGGCATCCTGGTTTGTATTAAAAATGCTATGGCCAGCAGGAGTAGGGAGGTGATTGTCCCCTTGTACTCAGCTTTGGTTAAGGCCGCACCTCGAGCATTGTGTTCAGTTTTGGGCACTGCAACACAAGAGAGATGTGGAGGTGCTGGAGCAGGTACAGAGGAGGGCAACGAAGCTGGTGAAGGGCCTGGAGAGTAAATCCTATGAGGAGTGACTGAGGGAGCTGGGGCTGTTTAGTTTGAAAAAGAGGAGGCTGAGAGGAGACCTCATTGCTGTCTACAACTACCCGAAGGCATGTTGTGGAGAGGCTGGTGCTGGGCTCTTTTCACAGGTAACTGGAGACAGAACAAGGCAGAATAGCCTCAAGCTGAGACTGGGTAGGTTTAGACTGGACATTAGGAGAAAGTTTTTCACCGATAAAAGTGGTCAGGCACTGGAATGAGCTGCCCAGGGAGGTGGTTGAGTCACCCACCCTGGATGTGTTTAAGGGTCGTTTGGATGTGGTGTTTAGGGATATGGTTTAAGGTGAATCTTGTAGAGTAGGGCTCTAGGTTGGACTTGGTGATCCTGAGGGGCTTTTCCAACCTGGATGTTTCTGTGTGATACTGTGATTGTGCAGGGACTTTTAAAGAACAGTCTGAAGTCCTGTTTACCTTGAGCAAGCACCACATTTCCCCCCCCCCCNNNCCCCCCCCCCCCCCCCCCCCCCCTTCTTTAGGATGAGCTTTGAGAAGGCACAGACAGGTGCACTAGATTTATGGGAACTTCAATTCTAGAATCATGCTCCAGTTCTGAGTTAAAAATGCAAATGATGCTTCAAATCTTTTACGATTTTGAGGTAGTGACTACAATAGATCTCAGAGAATCCAATTTCAAACCAATAAAAAGAACACAGTAGAGCTATGTATTTTTTTTTTCAAACAATACCATACAATCCACTGTGTATTAACTTTTCAAACAATATATTATCATCAGTACAAACACTGCATTAACTATAGCAAACATTTATTTATGAATCATTGCTTGTGTAACCAAAAAGGCTGTAGAATGTGCATGAAGGTTTCACTGCAAAACTATTGGTTACTAAAGAAATAAAATCTTCTGATTCTGTACATTAAACTTTTCATTTCACATACTCATGACCATATGATAATACAAAATTCAGGACTACTCAACACTCAGATATGTGATTTGTAACCTGGTTTGACCACTGACTCTTTGGAGATCATCATACATCTCAGATCTCCATTAAGGAATCAGCTACACCAATATCTATCTGAAAAGCATGACTAGCAAGACTGGCTCATTACAGGAGTTTTGCATACCTCTCAAATCACTATAGTGACTTATTTTAAAAATATCTGATGTTTGCTCTTTTATATGTGGAATTGTGCAGAAAACAATCTACACTTCGTCTTGAAGACTAACCATTCGTTTGAAAATGAAAAAGTCCAAAGCTCACCTCTTGTTACCAATTCCATCAGAGAATAAATGACTGAGCAACTTGCATGTTCTTTATAACACAGCCTTCTATAATGCAGTGACAAAAATTCAATAGTATTTATCTAGAATAGATGAATTCCTCTAAATAGTTTCCACCCACGTTAACATTGCTCACAGAATAGTCAAATCAGATCCCAAACTAACCACAGAGTAATCAGAAGTTGATGAATTCTGTAACAGAAAGAACAGGTCAGGCATGTAGAAGTTATTTTTAAGTGATCCTAATTACAAGATAGTTTTAATTGTAGGTAACAGTAATGAAGACTTAAAGTTAGCTGTAAGTTTCAAAAACTAGAACAATCATACAAGCTAAGTAAGAACTCCCCTTACTCCACATTTATTTACAAGATCTCAAAGGTCTCCAGCGTGGCATGAGAAGACAAACTTTACCAATCTTGGTGGGACAATCCCACATCATAGCTCTTTTTTTCAGGCACCCTATTTTTAAGAAAAAAAAAAAAAATCCAGCTTGCTTCTATCTGTCCCCTTTAAAAAAAAAAAATTCTTTGTAGAGTATTACATGGAAATGTCATTTACAGTTTGTTCAGGAAACGCTTATTCTTCAACTTTTGACAGATCAAATCAATTGGTATTTTAAACAAAATAACAATGTATATGAAAGAAACAGCTCAGTTCTGCTAGATGCAGTAATTTTAATTTCAGAATGGGACAGAACCCTGAGCAACTGATTTCAATCATTCAATCAAGCAATAAAATAGTTAAGTCATATAGAATTAAAAGCACTATCAGACAAGTTTTGCAATTGTTATTTTCCTTTATCCTTTATCCTACTGGCACTGAACAGTCATCTCTGACAATCTTAAAACCACGTACAAAATACTTCATCCATCTCTGAACATCTTTTTTCCCAGTGTTTAACTGACACCATGTACTTGAGCTGCTGGTAGATGCAACATGGGTTTAAATCTTAATCAACAAGTTTCCCCCAAGAGAAATAGCTTTTTAAACACTTGAGGAAAACTGGAATTAGAACAGTCATTTTCTTCCTGAAAAAGGACAACTTTCTGAATTCTAAGTAGCTGTAATTGAAAAAAAAAACCAAACCAAAAATGAAAAAAACAAAAATAAACCAAAACCAAACCAGGGTTTAAGGGTTCCGAGTCTTGGCTACCTACATGGTGATATAAACTGATAATGTAAAAAGCAAATTCGACCCACTCTCTTTCAATACTTCTATTTAATAGTGTACTGCTTTCCTGTGTATACCTTTTATGGTTCTGGTGGAGGAGAAAATAGGCTCAATACATTGACTAACAATGAAAGACAGAAGCACAAGTGACATCTTCATGTTTTCAGAGCAGTAATTAATAAAATTCCTTGGATTTTTCATCATAAAAACCAAACCTATTCCCACAATTAACAAGTGTCCATGACAACGTTGGATAACTTCAGATGACAGGCTGATGGTCATAGTAACACCTAGGAAGATCTTTGAGCCTTCTTTGTTGTTGATGGCAATGCACTGCATAACTAAAAAAATCCATCTAATCTTTAGCCTCTTAAGACTGCCTCTCACTTCCTGGAAATAGTGAACTAGCTTCTGCAACATTTTAAACAGTAAATGGGAAAAGCAACCCTATGCCGTTCACTAGGATAAAGCTGAAACCAAACTCCTGTTACTAAATTTCATCATTAATAATGAACGTCAGTTGAAACTTAGCTGTACTACTGAATCTCTGGACACTGTGTCAATGATTAACAAAATTAATTACATGAGGAATATCAGCTAATAATACGCTATTCACAACTTTTAGTGTATACAGGATAAACCTAATGAACATCTGTCTTACTGAAACAACATGTCCAGTATTTTTATGAAAGAAAAAATTAGGTATTTGGCATCACTTTTACAATTTTACATGCCTAAATACAGAACACGAACTTCAGTTCAGGCAAAGTTCAAGCAATTTTTTTCTTGTCTTGTTGGCCTAGTGTTTGCTTCACAATTTTTAGGATTTATTTGAAATACTCCACAATATTTTTTTTTAAGTGCAATAATGTAATTTTTTCTCAGTGTTTCTCCCTTCTACTCATATAGAAAGGCTTTCTTTGATCAAATGTGGATTTTTACAACTTCCTATCTATCGGTTTATATAAAACAACCCCCCATGATACAATTAATCAGCATCTACTAGGGGTCAGCTGGTATCACTGTAAAGAGTGAGATATGTCTCTAACCCGCTATAAATTTCTGATGGCTGTCACACAAACACTAGGTAGCATATTTTTGATAGTTTAAGCAATTATTGCCCCTGGGTGTTGAACCTACTCCGTTGGAAATGATCACCCCTCTCTCCTCTTACTAAACCTGTCTTTCCAGGATGAACTATGTGCTGCACTCTAGTGACACCAATGCAGAGATGAACAGATTAACAAAAATTACTGATTTTGGTAGATTTGTTCAAATGCAGGAGGAAAAATCAGAAGCAGCTAAGGAACATTATGCTGACCCTGTAACAATAACACCACCTTCTTTGCCAAAGCCATAAAGGTGCAGGGAAGATGGTTACACATAGCTGTTTGTTCATTGGGTGCAAGTCTGCTGTAGACAGTGCGTTTGTGAGCTAACTAAACAGTACCAATGATTAAACCCCCCAAGCTGTAAAATATTATGGGATTTCTAAAGAAAGTTTCCCTGCAAAACTGTGGTGTGCAAATTGTAAGGGCAATCCTGTCTTAAAGCTCATGTCATAAAATAGCACCAATTTTAATGTAATGGAATTTAGTTTATATTGCTTCAAAATTTAACAGTTAGAAAATGTCTCCTTCTTCCCAGAAACTAATGCAAGTGCAAAGAGATAGATTTTGAAAACTCAAGTTTATTTTGACAGAAAGCCAATTACATTTAACAAAAAGGAATAATTACTGTTAACTTTCTGCATGGAGCTCAGTGGCAAAGTTTTCTTGTCTTGTGAAAACTCTGAGTATTTGAAAACACTTCCTGTTTTACATCAGGAAGAACTTAAGTTCTCTCAATGTTTTAAATGAAAAACATGAGAGGAAGAGATCATAAAGCAACTGACTTCAGAACAACATCGTACATGAAAGTCTAAACCACTCACCTATTCAGGCTACTACTTATTGTCAGATAGGGTCCTGTAAATATTAATTTTCTGGATTTGAAAAAAACATCTTAATAAATATTTCATTATTAATTGCATTGAAGTCTCAATAAATCTTTCTTTTAAGGAATCAAACTGCCACCTAGAAATGTTTCTGCAAGCTTCTGTGATATAGTAACTAATACCAGGACAAATGCCAGTTCTGAGTGATTCTAAATCTGAACAGCCTTAACAAGTGTACAAAAGAAGTGAAATGTTTAGTGCACACACAGCAAACATTTTCATAAAATACCTTTACAGACACCTCAAATTTTTTTTCCACTTGCACTCAATACAGGACTTGCAGGGAGAAGTAGAGAGTACTGTAAATCAACTTTTCAGACTACATACAAACACATGGTTATGCTGCACAAAAAATATTTACTTGGTAAATACAGATCTGTATGATTATAAAGGTAATATAAAACTCAGAGTAAAAAGCTGTCTCTGCATCTAGGGTAGGGTTTTTTATCACAGTAAAAATTAAACCTACTTGGCTGCTACAAGCAACTGGAAAAAAACAAATAATCACACAGCAGATGTTCGCATAGCAGATGTTCAATAGATCAAGTTCTTCCTACAAAACACTAAATCTGCTTTTACAAGCCTCTCAGGCCTGACAGATAACAGCATCCATGCAATATACGCCACATACATGCATATATGCAACTGATACAACATGTTGCAGCCCATGGCTGCACATGCCTAAAAGATGCATGGAGGAAAAGTCTCCTATGATACCAGGGAACAGAACCATGAGCAAGAGACTAAATCACGAACTGGGTTTTCCCCTATCTTGATATTGCAACTGGCTAGTAGAAGAAATAAAAATCTCATTAAAAAAGTACTGAAATCAGGGGTTTAACTGTTTGTTTCAAACATGTGGTACCT
Organism: Ramphastos sulfuratus; assembly: GCA_013399055.1. Taxonomy (NCBI): domain Eukaryota; kingdom Metazoa; phylum Chordata; class Aves; order Piciformes; family Ramphastidae; genus Ramphastos; species Ramphastos sulfuratus. The sequence goes on along the minus strand of WBNM01009364.1, from coordinate 102,959 downwards.
GAAGTTTCTCCTAAGTGAATAACTGAGCACTTGAGAGCTGTTTCAGCTTTTGGCTTTTACTCTAGCGTGTAAAGTAGTCAAGATCAAACTAATCCATTTGGACAGGAAACAGAAGTAAAACTTCAGAAAAAAAAGAGTCTTATGCTAATGAGACACACTCCTAAGAGAACGTATTACAGCTCATTGTGCTTTGTTTTCACTTAAAAATGTTTTCTTTAGGAAGACAAAGTGTATAGGCTAATCCAAAAAGTTCTGTGTATTTTTAGGAACCAGTAGACAAGTTTCCTTTGTCTGTATCACTGCCTTAAAGTAGCCTGAAAGAACTTATTCATGATTAGCTAATTTGATTAACACATTAAGTCAGTGTGGACAAGGACCAATCACCTTAATTAAAATGCATATATATTTCTTTTTCCCTTGCACTAGAAAGTCCACACCAATTCACTAAACTTCTTTAAACCATTTAAAAATACATGGCATATAATATTACTATAGAATGCACAGTGGAAAAAAAGAGTTTCCTACAATTGCAAAATACCAAATCTGTCATGGCTTTTATGAGTACATGCTTCTCTTCTCTATTTAATAATTAATGGAGAGGTGCAAGGGAAAGAAAGGAGAGTATGAAAAAAAAGGAGATGAGAGAAAAAAAAAAAAGAGATATATTCTCACTAGAAAGTAATACTAGGTTAGCAATATCCCAAACACAGGAAAAGGTAAGCATTAGTCACAGAGTAAAAGTGTAAAAGTTGTTGAACAAAACAAAAGCACTTCAGTACAGGCTTGGGAAACAGTGGCTGGAAAGCAGCCTGGTCGAAAAGGACCTGGGGGTGTTGGTGGACAGGTGGTTGAACATGAGCCAGCAGGTTCCCAGGTGACCAAGGCTAACGGCATCCTGGAGTGTCCAGCAGGAGCAGGGAAATGATTGTGCTCCTGTACTCAGTCCTGGTGAGGCCTAGCTTGAGTACTGTATTCAGTTCTGGGTGTCACAGTATAAGAAAGACACTGACATCCTGGAGGGTGTGCAGAGTAGGGCATTCAGGCTGGTGAAGGGTTTGGAGGGCATGTTGTACAAGGAGTGGCAAAGGGAATGAGAGATGGTTTAGTCTAGAGAAGGGTAAGGGGAGATTTTATTTCTCTCTACAAGTACCTGAAAGGAGGTTGTAGTGAGGCTGGTGTTGGTCTCTTCTCCCAAGTAACTAGTGCTAGAACAAGAAGAAATGGGATTAAGTTGTGCCAGAGAAGGTTTAGATGGGCTGTTAGGAAAATTTTCTTTACTGAAAGAGTGGTGAGGCATTGGAACAGGTTGCCCTGGAGTTGCCATCACTGGAGGTGTTCAAGAATCATGTAGATGCGGCACTTCAGGATATACTTTAGTGGTCATGGTAGTTGGGTTATGGTTGGACTTGATCTTAAAGGTCTTTTCCAACCTTAATGATTCTAGGACTTGATGCAAACTTCAAAGAGTTTAAGCTGCACCATACTGAACACAGAAGGTACTTGTAATAAGTGCATTGGTATGCTCTGGGACCATGACATGAGCCACAGTACAGAAGTATGGGGAAAATTCATCCACCACATTTAGAATGAAAATTGCTTCAACAAACACAGGATTTAAAAAAAAAAAAAAAAAGCAGCAAGATTCAGCTCAGTTACAGTTTTTCACCAAGTTAAAACTAAACAAATAACAACAGCAACAAAAAAGAGCATCAAACTCTTTAGATGACATGAAGCTGAATAAACGGGAGAAAAATTTATTTAAGAAATACAGCTTTTGCACTTTGACAAGTATGCAACTTCTTCAGAAACATGTGACCTCACACTTTAGAAGCATATTGTCACTTCTCCACTGGCTCATCTTCAGAAAAGAGGGGAGCTATTGTGGAAAATGAAACAAAATGATACCAATTGGACCACTCATGAGCAAGGCAGGTAATACATTGGCTTGCCTTTTACAATTGCTTATTGAAACTCAAGGCTTCCTAACATCAGCAAGGCAAATGAATTCTCAAACAAATAAGATTATTAAAGTCAAGCCTGTATAACTTCTATCAACAAACATCTCAGTGTCTCAAGGAAGCATCTATTTCCCTTCAACACTTCTAATAGAAGACAATAACTTAAGATTGTATTACCAAATGCTTTCTTAGTTATGCACCCCGTGCAACATAATTGTATATCTTTCAGAAGGATACTCAACATGCTTTTTCCTCTACCAAAGTTAATATACAATTTTATTTCAGTATCTACAAAGCAACAGCAATTCTAGTACTGCTTGCTTGTTTAGACAAAATGGAAACTAGCTTCATAGAATTCCAGAAAACTTGAAGCACAATGCAAAAAAAACACCCCACAGACTCACCAACCAACCAACCAACCAAAAAAAACAAACCCACACAACCAGAGATTGCAAGACTTTGGAATAATACAGGTAGCTATGTTTATGTTCCATATGGAGGCGAGTGCACTTCACTATAGAAAGAGGCTATCCCTGTATAATAAGCTGCTAGTATATAACCATAAGATGCATCTTTCACCTTTGTTTTTTCATACCCACATTATTCAATTTGTACTGAGAAATTGAAGACGATTTGTTGCTTTCTTGCTTCTCTTTAGCAAACTGTCAATTTTTACTTCATTACCCTAATGTACTTGCCAGTCAGTCTCAGAGTATTAGAAAACAAAAATCTCAAGATCCTCCAGAGGTCAATCACACGCTACTATTACAATTTCTGAGTGACATTAAAGGCACTTAGAAAGGAGAGTCTCAAGCCTGCTTTTAGAAGCATAGAGAAATGTGAGGAGAAAAGACTACAAAAATACAATTCTGTAGTTGAAACAACCCGATTCATTAAATACTAGAATATTAATCACTAGCAACTTGTAAAGACCACCGACTATTGGATGAGTAGACAATGGGTGGAGTTCACATTGTTGCAGAGGTGATGTGACTAATATTGAGTTTTAACTCCCTCCATGAAAATACATGGAAAATACATGAAAATACTCAAAATGTGTCTCATTTTGAGTGACTAGAAAAATCATTGTAAATTTTTCACTAACACATGACTTACAGGATGTACAAAGTAAGTTAAGAGTACTATTTGCTCTTTCGGTTAACCAAATAAATTGAATTAAAAAATAAACTACAACTTATCCTTGCATACTAACTTCCTACTTGCTAAGAATTAGGCTTATATAGACTTCCATATGAAGGCGCTCATAAGAACAATCCTTAGTTGTTAGAGATTGATCACTTTTTTTCAGGTTAAAAGTGTCAGTGTTTGTCTCTCCTAATCTACAGGCACTCTGAAATAACAGAGAAATATGAACTCCTCAAATGTTCCTTCGTATAAACATCAGGAGAACAAGGGAGATCTTCCCTTCGGCTTTGGTTCACAAAGGCCAAAATAAACATTGACTTTTGATCACCATCTACATAGCTAGATCTCTGTGCCCAAATTCCATGGACCAGTTCCTGTGGAGATTTCTTAAGTACAGAAAGCAGAACGACTATGCTATTTTAACAAAAGTGTCATAGGTGTAGAGGGGAGACAAGAACTAGTACCTACAACAGGAAGGCTTCTCATTTTTGTAAGTGTCCATCTTGAGCCAACCACCAGCTAAAGAGAGAGCTGTGGACTCACTGAAAGAATGAATGGATGATTTTTTTTGTAAGCTGTGTATAAACAAGACTGAAGAGATCATTATAATCAACCTAAGGAGGTTACAAATTTCAGCTAACAAATCTCAGCTCTGACACTCATCTGAAAGCATTCTGTTTTGAGCATTCCAATGCCACCCATAAGAGCTTTGCATAAGGGTGTTAAAACTTACGACAAAGTAGATTTTTCAAGGACTTATGAGCTTTTCCCTGTTTTGCTTAGTGGTCCAGCCTTAAGTATCCCTCCACAGATGAAAAGCAGGAGGCACAAACAGTTCACAAAACCCGGGCTTCTCCAGATCACCATTCGATCTCCCCTGGCATTTATGAGCTACTGTCCTCCCCACTCCTGTAGATTGCCTGGTTGGAAAACACTGCCTTACGAATTGCAAGCTGCTTATGGTGAAAGGCCTCTCTGCAGTTATGAGCTCTTACCGCTCTTTGTAATATTTAAGACAGGGCCACACGACCCCCCGTCCATGTACACTCGCACCTTTGGGCAAGTGCACATTTTCGTATCGCAGCATTATTTGTTCACTCCAATTATCTTCTCCTACATCCGATGGGGAAAACTCCTAGAGATGCGCCGTGAGCCCTTCCCAGCCAAGAAGGGGTCTCCGCTGCCAAGAGACAGCGGAAAGTAGCAAGACCCCGGCAGACCTGACCGGGGCTCCTCGGCGGGGCTTCGGCGCCCCCGGTCGCCTGGGGAGGAGTAAGAAGCAAGCCCGGACCTGCTCCCGGCCACCCCCCTTCCCGACACACCCCCTTCGGCAGCGGTCTGCGGCCCAGCCGGCCCGAGCTGCTCTGGCAGCGGCTGGGGGGACAGGGCCGCCCCGTCGCGCCCGCCCGCGGGGAGCCCCCTGATCCGCGGCGAGACCCCCACGGGGGCGGCTCCCCCTCCTCCCGCCACGGCACAAGGGCTCGCGTCAGACACTACCCACACACCCCGGTCCTCCTCCCAGCCCGTCCCGGCTCCCACGGTGATGGAAGCCGGGTAGCCCAGCCTGGGCGGCGTGGAGGGGGCGGCCCCCTCCCCCGTGGTTACCTTCCCGGTACTTCTTGCGCAGCCGCCGGTGGACGCTCTTCACCACCCCAGAGAGCTTTTCTTGCTCCAGCTTCCGCTCTTGCTCCGGGGGCGGCAGCGGGGCGGCAGCGGCGGCCTCGTCGGGCCGGAGCCAGGGCCGGGGCTGTGAAACGGCCTCCATGGTGTTACCGCTGCTCCGCCGCGCACAGCCCGGCCGGGAGAGAAGGAGGCGTGAGCGCCGGGCTCTATGGCAGGGCGGGCATGCGCGCCGCCCGCCCCGGGCCGCCCCGCACGGCATGCCGGGAGATGAAGTCCTCAGCCTCCACATCCGGGATAGGTCAGCCTGCGGTGCTTAGTAAAGTAGTGGGAGGAATTGAGTGGAAAACATACTAAAGAATCAGAGGCACCACGACTTCCACCGCAATGCTGCAGCGGGGGCTTCTCTGTGCTCCCTGCATTACCCCAGTTCACATGCTACCCTAGAGATCCCTTAAAAGATCTGGGTGTGCAGCTTTCCAAAGTAAGGTAGTAAAACCCATTCCCCACTTACAAAAGGCTTTGCAGAAACAGACTGAACTCTAAAGCAGATCTTCGTAGGCTTGTGTCATGGCTTGGACATGGGCATTTGAGAAGTACAATACAGGTGTTTTTCTGTCTTAATGGAGCTGCTGGGTCCTTTTCACAACCGTTTCTGATGTTACCGGGGCAGAAATACACCACCACTGCCAGAATGACATCTGCAGCCAGCAAAACTTCCCCTTACAGGGGAAGATCTTAATCTGTAGCTCTCTTTGTCCTGCCCAATCTTTCACCAAACCGGAAGTACTTCGGATCTCGATTCCAGTCCTTGTTGGAAGTCAGATAGACAAAAACCACTTTTCATGAGACCAGAGCAATCTGCTGTAAAGTTTCTTGTTTGTCTGACTTGGCAAGAAAGAGCTGATTGTTTTCTCTGAAGATGTTTGAAAACACTAAGGAGATAATTGCAGCTATAATTGCATCCATGACAAATCTGACTTGGGTAGGGTCAAGATTTCATCGCAATGAGAAATCAGTGACACATACAACTTCATGCGTTGGGGTGTGTAACAGGTCTTTATCAGCACTGTGTCTGTCCTGCCACAAAGATTTTACAGCTAATGACAGAGCAGAGTTTTCATTTGATTTTCCTTAAACTTCCTTTTGAACACGCAGTTATAATGACAAAACAGCAATGCACAAACAAAAGCTTTTCTTCACTACTGACTGCAAAGACATCCCTTTTCCACTTCACTCTGAGCTATGGAGGTGAACACTGCATCACACCCATCACCCTGAATTGAGATTGCACAGTACAGCTGAAGATACAGCTTTTTCAGTACTGTTGTCTTCCAGTGAGTGCTTTAAAAAGTCCTGTGGAGTTTGGAACTTCCATTGCTATATTTACATGCCGTTATGTATTTTATTGTCAGAATATTTCCATTTGTTTATTTGCTTATTTGTTTTTCTCAAAATACAGGAAGCCAATGGAAGGATAATTTAAATTTTTGCTTCTGACATTGACTTATTCTTTGAGTTACATTTTTTAGTTTTGAAACTGAAAGAAATAATTGTGCTAATGAATAAAACCTCGTTATATAGGAGAAGAGCTGCTGCTGGGGTTAATGATATCTTTATGATGTGTTTCTATTTTTATGTGCAAGTCCACATAAGAAAAATTAAGATGGTGTAAAAAGAGATTACACTGATAACTACCAGGAAGCTTTTGGGTTAAAGAGAGGCCTACACACGCTTAATCTTCCTATTGCTTTTACTTTGGGTAGGATTTGGGGAAGCACAGAATGAAGATGAAAAGCATGAGCCAGTCATCTATGAGCACTGAAGGAGTCCTTCCAGAAGAGTAGGAGTACCAGAGTTACAGAAAAGAGATGGAGGCATTTGGAGGGTGCCTATCAAATACTGCTGTGGTATCACTCTCACTCCTCTAGCCACAAGACTCAGTGGTCTAGGGTATACAGTCAAAATATGAGTGCCTTTGTGATTTGGAAAACTGGAAGTCTAATTGTGGAACTAGAAAAGCAGTTTCACTTATGTGAAATATACTCTCAGAATAATAATAGAAAGTTACTTTTTAAATTGTTATGTGTTGTTTTTTCAGCTATTAGGAATTATTTCTACAACTAACAAAATAGTTTTAAACAAACAGTGGTTTTCATTTTTAACAGTTCTTTCAAAACATATTAAACGTGCTTGACTTTAGTCATACATTAGACATTCTGTGACTTTACACTGTACAACTTTTACATGACTTTTAAAATGAAAGGCAACAATGTTGTTGGTTTATATTTTCAATATTTCAATTACTTAGTTTAGAAAATTGTAAACTAGGGAAAATCCAGCTCAGCACTTTATTACAAGCTGTAATTAAGAAAGAGGAAATAGAGCAGTATCAAATTTTTTACATAAGTGATTCAATATGAAAATAGACCAAGATATAAAATACATTCTTGCTTCTTAAAGGAGTAACTTGAAAGTTTAGTTTCCATAAGCAAGTAAGTAGCATTTACCGGATGTCAGGCTTTTCCAGGAACAAAATGAAAGAATACCCAAGGTAGAAGCTTTATGTTTTCAAGGCACACAGATACTTACCTCACAATATGTGGTGAGTGTTGGCTCCTAGTGATGGACATTGAATGCAAAAGTGACTGAAGAAAGTGCTTCCTTAGGGTGCCGCGTGTTGATACTGGGAGTTGGTTGATGGGGTGGATGGTTAAGTCAGAACCAGTTCTGGCAGGCCTGGAACGACTGATGACCCAGTGCTCTATCGAGGTGAATAAAAACCATCTGTACTCAATACTTTTCTTGAATAAACAGTGCAGGAAGAGTCAAGGAGCAAATGAAGATGAAGATAAATCTTGTGATTATCTCCAAGGCCTGAGAGCATAGCAAGTGATAAAGATGAGTGCACCTACTCCAAGGGGATAAACCAAGAAACAACCTATGTCCTGATGCAGATGATGGAGTCTGACCATCTGGGAACAAATTGTTTTGAGCAGCTGGGATTACTACCCTGGATGTAGAAAATGGTCAAATGTCCCTCAGTGTATTTGTTACATTTGTTAAAACCAAACCAAACCAAACCAAACTACAAAACCTGAAAAATGAACAAAAAAAATCCCGTGAACAAAACTCCACAAAAAATCCCCAACCCCCAAAAAACTCCCAAAACAACAAAAAAAAACCCCTCAACAAGCAAACAAAAAGAACCAGAAAAAAACCCAACAAAAAACAATCCTAAAACAAAACACAACCCCAAACAAACACACACAAAAAAAAAACAAAACCAAAGAGCCAATTTAGAACATACTAGAACAGTTTCTTTTGTCATTTATGCAATATTACAGTGACCATCACCTTTAATTAATAATTCTAGAAACAAAAGTCTTTTGAGAGGCTGGGAGAAGGCATAACTGCAGCTGTTTCCAGTACCTCCGTGGCTGGAACATTCACTGAGGATGTGGGAAAACCAGTTCACATCCCTGCTCTGCCCGAGGAGATCTGAACCCACATCTTTACTATGAGATTATACAAAGTGGAAGTGCTCTTCCTTCCTGAGGGAAGAGTGTCAGCAGCCTATATTTTTAGTCTTTCTCCTCCAGGAAACTGGAAGAAAAGTACACAAAAACTTTCTGAGATGTAAAGATCAGCAGTGCTCTGCTTCCATTTGTATGTCAGTGGTACTTTTGACAGTCAGGTCCTCTTAGCCTCTTCATCCCTCCTACCTTACAGATGCTGGTTGTGTGAAAAGGAACTAAAAAATTGACCCAGCATTAAAGAGAACAAACCTTTCTAGACAACACTCTCTCCAGTGTGATGACATCATCATAAGAGTCTCTAATGCAATGTAATCTGCAAAAATATTACCAGAAAGCATATAATGATTTTAATGGAGTACTGAAGCACTGCATTAATTTAAGAGGAATAAGAGAGCATTTGGTAAATGTGGAACTGTTTTTGCCATGTATATCCAAAGGGGAGACAAACAGACAGCAATAGCACATTGGGTTTGATTTCAAGGGGTTTTTTCCTTCATTAATTGTGGAGTCTTTAAAGCTGTAAAAACAAGATAATTTGATTTAAAAAGTGGGAGTCACATTCCTGAATTTGCAATGAGGCAATTATTAAGAGCTAGTCCATTTTTACATTTCTCCAGACTACACATTTCAGTAATTTAGTAATTAAAATTACATGGTAATTAAAACTGCTACACCATAACAATAATTTTATAACTATAGATCCTGGATTCCATTCCTGGAAGTTGACACCTCTAAAAGTAAGCTTACATCAGCAGTACCATTGCTTAGTCCCTCATATAGTTTAATGGAAAAAATACTGACTTTCATTTGCATCTGAAGGCCCAATATTTACAGAAATAAACATTTTGCTTCTGGAAAATAGAGGATTCTTCTATTATATAACCAGTTAAAGTTGTTCCTCAAGTAGGCAGACCCACTTGACTGGGAAGAAAAGGCTGAAAATTCCTTCACACATGGGAGCTCTCTGTGGAGTCTAATTATGTATCCTCAAGACCATGAGAATTGCATACTGATAGAAGATTTTATTTATTGAAATCGTGTCCTTTGGTTGTTAACTTGTGTTGCAGTAAGACAGGAAGAATTTCAACAGCAGCCAGCATCTCTGATAAACAATCCATTCATCACATCCCCTGTGGCCTGCATATGTCCATGGGAAGAAGCTGTTTCTTTTGACACAAAAGTTAAGAGTTTGCTAATCTCTTCAGTTTGTGATATGTGTAATAGTAAAGTGGGAATTAAATTCTGTGGAACTATGGAAAACCAGTACAGTACTTTGTACTTGAGTTATTTGGAATGTTATATGCATGTGCAGAATGTAAAATGGTCCTTTAATGCTGAGAACAGATAAGACAATCTTTGAATAAATACTGTACTTCATTGTACAACATCTTTGCAACATGAGTGTTGCGAACATAATTAATACTCTATCCAAAAAAGACCATTAAATATAAATGTAACTTATTGAAAATTAATCCTTATACATCTGGGATTTTTTTTTTAATTTTTTTTTTTAGTCTGGACATGTACTCCTGTTATTTGAAATTTATGAATTATTAAATGAAGAGAGTCAATATGAGGATTGCTGTAACAAAGACTACTAGTTGCTCTTCCTAGACAGAGTTTCTTAGCTGATATCTTGCTGCCATAAAAGATTAACTCATAAAATCACTTTGATTTAGCAAGAGATGTCAAAACATCTAGCAGGTCTAACTGGTTTTTTTCCTAATGTCAGTCAAAATACTATGTGCTTTTAGCACTGATTCATGTTTCTGTAAGCTGCTTTGCATAAACTTGCTGAGTAATCAACTCAGACACAGTAAATTTAAGAAAAATTTGTACTAGTAGGAAAGCTTTTATATTATTTGTGCATCCCTGAAACCATATAGCTTTAAAGATGTTCTCAGTTCTTGGGATTCAAATTCCAGTTTCCCTCTGTGGGTAAAGTATGTAAAGTTCCAGTTCAACTCAGTAGCAATGTAGCTGTAAATTAAGTAATTTTCAACGTGGGAAATACTACAGTATCCCTGTAATATTGTATTGCAGGTATGATAGACAGACTCATAAACTAAGATGACCCTGTAGTCTGATTTGAGATCTGGGGGCTAAAAGCACCTACAGAAAGAGTAAGATGCATATGAATTTTTGAGACAGAAGAAAAAAAAAATATATGGAGACTAATTTGTTTTTTGAGATGCCATTGATAGATCCAGGTATGCTGTGTCATTTCATTTTTCTTTCCACTCCTAAGTCCTGAAAGGGTGTGGGAGAAGGTATTTTGGGTATCATTAGGTATGACCTATAAAGGAATACATCACTAGTATGCATAAACTAGTGTTTATGCATAACTCCAAACACTATTCCAAAGTTTACCTAACTCCTTTTAATCTCTTCTGACTCTTGAATACTGTCACGTGGTTTATTTTGGACTCTACTGAAGTTCAGGTTAAGTTTTCAGTGAAGAAGATGAGACAACAACAAAATCTATTCATACAACATCAAACAGACCTCTGTCATTGGCACAACATATTGCAGGTGGTATACTATCCTTCCGGAAGGGCAAGGAGTGCCAGAGTTCATTCATACCCTCCATACACGGTATTTGGCTTGTGCACACTTCATGTTTTAAGTTTGGCTAACTCTGGCCTGGCCTCAGTGATGCTGATGCCTAAGATTATCAATAAAATGAAAAGAGTGAGCACTCTTTTCATTGGTTTGAAGAATCTTTAGGCTTAGGAGCCTAAAGATTAGTGGCAGAACAAAGGAAACGACAAATATTAATGCTGTTTCAGAATTTTTGACAGGAAGTACACAAACCCTCTCAATAGTTCTCCCATATGAACACCATAGATAAAGACTGTCTACTGTTAGAAGAACAGTTTCTCTTTTCTTCTCCAGAACATGTAATAAAACAATTGTGACATAGATGCCACAAAGTAAACATTCTACCCATTAAATTAAAGAAAAAAAATTATCTGCCATTACTATCCATTAAGAATGATCTGTTAGCAGCTGCCATGAGGTATGAATGGGACTACAGTCTGCAGAAGAGGAGAGTGGTTTTGAAATGCTCTTTAAAGATGGAGTTATGAAAAAAATAAATAACCATTTCATTTTTTGGAGAATATGCTAGTGTTTAACAACTAGGAAATAGAGCAGAAAGGTACTGTAGCCATTAATGGAGACATACATTTCATATTGATACTCAGATTTCAGGTAAGACTTAAAGTATTTGATATTTCTGGTTACCAAAAATGTCAATAACCTCACTATGTGTATAAGAGTGTTCTTGGACATTAATGACCTTGTTAAGTCCTGGAAGAACTTTAGACTAATAAACTTGCTTTTTAGTCCTGTTAAAATAATGAATTCTCACAGGCTGAAAACATTTCAGTACTCACCTAAAATATGTTTCGAGGTTGCATAGTTTTAGTTGCATAGGTTGCATGAATAGTTTCACTAAATGCAGGTTAAAAAAAACCCAGTGTCAAACAGCAAGAAAGTAAATGTCTATCTTCAAGCATCTTTCAGTTCCATTGGACATTTCATGTGCCACGTGTGCATGGCGCATCTCTGTCCCAGCCTCACACGAGACCAAGGACAACTTTTTATCTTTCTGCCATACTTTATCTCCCAGTAGGTCTTGCATGGTTGCCACTGCTCTCTCTACCTGAGTCCCTGCAGCAGAAATGTTACATTAGGTCTACATCTTCTGAGTGCCTCAGCCCCTCAGATCATTCTAAATCCCCAGTCTGACTTCTGGCACCCACTCCTGTCTCATTTCCCTGCTGTCCTTTAGAATTTTGGCAAATCCCATCATTTTGTCACTAGGCACAACTTCAGTTTCTCTAAAAGGAGCAGAGGCCTGTGCTACAGCCTAGCCTTACTGCAATGCAGAGAAGCATGGAGGTGAAACAACTGCTGTAAATCCATGCATCCAAAATGGAAGATGGCAGCCACATTAAGGAAGCAGAAAATGTGAGGAAGAGCTGCCATCTGCCTCACAGCAAGGTTCAAACTGCAGCCATCAGGAGAGTTTGCAGTGCTGAAAACAGGAGCAGCTCATTTATCTGGGAAGGATGGGGTGATGTGGAAATGCAGGCTGAGAGACACATCCAGCAAACCATGGAGGAAAACTCACACAACATTAGGGTAGCCACCACAGGCCATGAACCTGTGGAAGTCTGAGACCTACAACACTTCAGTGCTTTATCCCAGCCAGCTTCAAAATGTTTCAGAGCATGAGCATAATCCCACTGGCATCCTAACAGGAGAGGGAAGAAGCACTTCTGAGCCACATGGCAGCCTTCACCTTCATCTGCCTTGGGCAGAATCCCAGCTGTGTGATTTGAACAGCTCCATAGTTACAAACACAACATATTTTTCAGCCCCTATATGTGCCGTGTCTTTGTAATTAGTTAAAATAAAGGAGAGGGGAGGGGAAGGGCTAACAGCAAATGCTTAATTTTTTCAAAGTTGTGGTTGTCAAGTAGAACCTCTGTCTTTAGAGAAAATGTAATTTTGCTTTTCAAAAACAGCCAAATTCTGCTGAGGATCCAGTACTGAAGCGCTCACGTTTACCGTTTCAAATTGTTCCTTGAAACACACTGAAGGCAGATATTCTTTGCCAGAAAAGTTTTCAAACCAGTGCAGACACTCCTTATAAATGTTGATAGCTTCATTACAGAGAAAGGACATTGAGAATGATTTTATTATAAAATGTCTGTTTAGATTACTTGCTTTTCTGCACTGTTCACCAAAGAAAAGGCATCATTTTGGAAGCCCCAATGGCAACATACTACAAAACAAAGAAAATTATAGGATGTAATGTAAGAAGGTTGCAAGAACCAGGGGCAGAGCTCCTGCTTGCTGGAACATGAAAGGTGGATTTTTGCTGAATGACTCCTTTAAATCCAAGAGAAATGGCTGTCAGCTCTCAGGTCATATGCTCAGCAGGAACGTAATTTCATGTAATAATGTTGTAATATTTGCCTCTCTTGGAGCCGAGTGTGATCAGCAAAATGAAGCATGAGGCTTATCACACAGCCTAACAAATACTTGAAGCATTACTGTCTTTGGCTTTTTAGATGCTAGAATGGTCCCCTGAAAGCTTTTCTACATAAATAGAAACTGCCTTTTCTTAGAAGACATGGAAGTAATTCTGAAGCACCAAAAAAAAAACAACAACCAAAAAACCCAAAAAAACCCCAAAAACATAACTTATGACCTTTCAAGCTCTATTTGTACTCATAAAGGTGAATTTTATCCATCATTACTTAAAGATCCCCTAACCAGAACTAAAATAAGGAGTGAAAATGCATTTTAAAAATAATTTTGAAGCCTACACTTTCATTAACTTTTATTTATTTGCTTGTGTGTTTAGAATTCTGAATAATACTCAAACTAGTGGAAGGAAATTTTTGGTTTCAAAGTACTTCAGATTGTACTTCCCTTTGGTAAAAGGTTACTGCCATATTTTGTACCATTCAGGCTGAAGTCTAAAGACCAGTATATAAAGGTCTAGCTGGCCTTACAGTTGTTCAAGGGTTGTACACATGTTATTTTTACGTAATTTGCTATGTCAAAAGTTGCCTGTAAACTCATCTACATGGGACAAACAGAATTCTATTGGTCTGTGAAGGGTCGTGTATGAGAGAAGCAGCTCAGATTAGATGATGTGAAAGACACTGGTTTTGGTATGGACACCAGTTACATTTAAACAATGTTTGGCAAGGATTCCTACGGGCATTCAGAATTTTACCCTGTTCTTACATCCAGCATGAGGCTTCCTACTAATGCTTGTTGACAGATTTTTCCTGCAAATCTCATGTATTCTGTGGCCTTGACATTGCTTAGGATGCCTTGGATTGCCTAGAACAAGGATGCATTCTTGGTCATGTTTTATGCCTGATGGTTTTCCTTTATTTTGGTCAGCAATTTGTGGCAGCCCAGCATCTGCTTCATGAACATGCTTTATAATGGAGGCAGAAATCTCACACCAAGGGGCACATATCCAGCTGTAAACACCTATGTTTTGTAGCCACCTCACTGTAATCTGCTGGAGCTAGAGCACTAAGAGAGAAAAGACAGGTGGCTATTGGACTTCAAATTCAGATCATTTGTTTTGCAATAGCTTTTTCATATAGATGAATATGAATGGGACCCTGGCCCATGTTCCTTTGCTGGAGGAACCATTTTCTCCTGGGAATTGAATGGGTCTGCCTATATTAATGGTTAAGAGCACTACATAAATGTTTCTATGATGTGAATCACCCTTGCCTGTGAATCTCCTACGCTTGATGTTCTTTAAGTTACATCACTTAAGGCCTTTGGAGGACAGGAACTAGATTTCTTCCTAAAGAAGCTTAGCTGGAAATTGCACACTAGGAATTTTTTTCTAACACACCTCAAAGGTAATGGGAACATGTAATCTTTGAGCTGTTGAGAAAGAACATAGAGGATGATCCTGTTATTATTTTGAATTGTACTCCAGCATAATTTCTTCTTTTATCCTGAATAAGAGAAATGCCAACACAAAGGTGATCTTTTAAAGCTCACCATTGCTGAAGCTTCTACAGAAGTACTAGCATTTCCTTTTTGCAATGTGAGCAACTTGATGCAATTTTTGAAACTGTAAAGAGAAGGGTTTTCCAAAAGCCTGTGTTGTTATGGTGTAAGAGACCTCCAAAACAGTTGTCTAATCCTCAGTGAGTCACATTTTAGTGAAACTTTATTTTAAATAAATTATCTTCTACATTCTGTCCACTCTGGGGTATATGGTCAGTGACTATTATACTTGCTATTCAGGTATTTCAAGTTTCCTGGTCATCTGCAAATGTTTCTGAGACTCCTCTTCCTTGGAACCTGAATAAAGGTGACAAGCAAATGGCTAAAGCCTGAAATCTTCTTTTGCAACTGAGGGTTTCTGAATTCCAGTGTGTTTGCTGTGTCTCAGAGATGACTGACATAAGCAAATAGTAATTCAGACAGTAGTTGCTTATCAGGTCTAGATTTGAACCTGTTAAACCTAGTGGGAAGGCTTGGATCAATATGCTGAGTAAGTGATTTGTGATTACCATTACTCTGCATACAGCCTTTTTAACAGTAATTTTACGTACAGTTGACTGCAGACTGATGTAATCTGTCCTTACTCTAATACAAAAGCCCTAATGGCCATTGGATCGCATGCTCGCATCTGGTGTGTAAACATGCAAGTCTTGATTGATAAATGGGCAAAACAGCTGCAGTAGTTTTGGAACAGGCTATAATTCTGACAGTAGGGGTAGTAGTCAGTGTGCTCAGAGAAAGTGTTTTCTCACTTCAGTTCTTCGCTGTGTGATTTTATAATTGCATGCAAGTAGAAGTCTGATGTAAATTTCCCTCTAAACATACTTGTAGAGTTGAGTTGTTAAATAAGAAGACTAGAAGAGACTGCAACCAGAAGGTATTTATAAACTGAATAACGTAAAAAATAGACAACTTTTCAATCATATATAAATTAATTGGCACATTACATTATTTTTTGCTATTCATGTAATTAAATGGAGTATGGTTGTAAATGCCATAGGAGCAACTCACAAGCCTCAAAATAGGCATCTCAGCCAATGTGCAATTCAGGATCATATGATGGGGAGAATTCCTGATGTATAGGAGGTATTCTCTGGTTTTGGCCTCAATGGAGAATGACTACCTGACATCCTAATGCAGCCCTTCCCTAGCTCCACCAGCTCTTATGCTAGCACAGAAGACATAGTTTGCCCAGCTCTGTCTAGCACAGACATACCAGCATGGATGGGAATTGCCATTATGTAAATTAATGAAATCTGGACACCAATGCGAGGAAGCATGAGGCAAAGACCTGTTCAGTGAAGGTGTCACACACAACCTAGAAAATCTGGCGGGTTCACAAACAAATTGAGTTTTACAGCTGGAGCAGGATTAAGGCAAACTGACCTCTAGGTACACTACAGCCATAGATGAAGTGAGGTTGGTTCAGTACCATCTTTGAGATTATTTCCAGGCCAAAAATAAAATCACTAATTTTATTTGGTTGACACTTCACACTAAAAAAATTCTTAACGAAGAGCAGCAAGACTGTATTTTAAATGATCCATTATCAAATAAAATGTGGATGCAAATGCATTATCTCAGAAGCCATAGGTAAGTTGGCTGGTAGCATCTATGCCTCAAGTAGGCACTGATCAGAATACCACTTTTAACAAAGGAGATTTCTTTAAGAGTAATCAGGGTGGAATTTGGTCTAGTTACAGCACTTTTGATAACTCAGAAGAATTCAGTAATTTGTTTCTCATCAAGTTATACACTTTGCGTAGCCTCTTGTGCAGAGTTTACATGCTAAGAAACAAAATTACCCTTTGGTTTATGTAGGGTGTTAGACCTGCTATCTCAGAGGGCCCGCTAAGTCCTCAGGGTCCTCTTGCCACCTGAATTCATTGTGAAGATGATCAAAGACTCTCATCTTTCAGCCTCTGCTGGAGTGCCACAGAGATCCTGTAATTCCTAGGACAACCTCCAAATTAATGAAAGAGCCTAACCTGAACTGCAAGTTTTGATCTTTGAATAGTTGGGAAAGATGCTGCTGCTTGCTGAAATACTTAAAGCACAGCAAAGTAATACAGAACTGGGCCATAAATCAGGTTTTTGGTCTTGGTGCTGTGTAATTCCTGTTTCCCAATTTGATGTTTCACTCACAAATAATACTTGATAATTGAAGAGTGCATAATTTGAAATGGTTAACTTTAGCCAAGTATTGATTATTTAAAAAAAAAATTTACGAGGTTCATTGTACAAGATTCTTGTGCAGTGAATAATTTACAAGGCTTACAAGATTCAGTGGTGGGAGGTGACCTAATGAATAGCAGGGGGAAAAAAAAGGCAAAAATTAAACTTATATTAAATATCTGTCTTTCTCGGTTTCACTAGATTGATTGAATGTCTATAGGCTAGGCAAGGATAATATCTATGAGACCGCAGCTTCCCCAACATTGTCTGATTTATATTAGGGAAGCTGAATTATAGAATGTAGAGATTTCCTGTAAGTAAAAATTGTATATTTCTTATAGGAACCAGTTTCCAGGTAAATGGGTGTGATGGTTTGGTAGTTACTCGCCCCCCCCCCCCACACACACACTTTGTAAAATCACCCAGACTAGAATTCAGCCAGCTGGAAGTTAAGGACTGAAGCTTTATTTACAGCTTAGTACAATATACAAGCGGATATATACACTATATACAAGAATATACAAGGTAAAGGTAATACAGAAACACAACACCTGTCTCAGAAATCAGAGACCCCAGGAGGGGCTCCCAACCACCCTTCCACCTTCTCCCCACCCCTATACCTTACCCCAAGGTTTGCCTTACACGCGAGGTGAATTTTGGAGGATCAGCTTGGGGAGATTAGAAGAAAAGTGGTTAGTGAAATTAATCAGCAGAGAGGAGAAGCCAGAAGCTGCTAGACAGCCTGACATGACAAGCCCGAGTGGCTTATCTTTGTTTTGAGTTCTTTTCTTAAACATCACAGCAAGCCTATGAGTGAAGTAGACATCACCATTGTTTCCTTTTCACAGCCTATAATATAATTTTCTCTATTAAAATATTCCAATTAGCCTTAAACCAGCACAATGGGAAATGACCAAGTTAATACAACACTTAGAGGCAGAAAACATAGCAAAGGAATATAACTTTTCTTCTAAGGCTCACAATGTGTTTAAAATAACAAGAGGTAATATTAAGGGTCTGGAATTAGAAGAAGAATGTAGACCGATTTTTAATATTCTCTACATAAAAAGTGGAATAGAAACTTAAAGGAGGAGAGGGCACATAGCAGTGACACATTTCAATCCAATCAGACATTCGGTTGATCAGATAGCAATGACAAACAGATTAATGGTTCTATCTCCAAGTGAAAACAAGTATGTTTAATTACCAATGTTGGCATCTTTAAGATAAGCATAACTTCCTTGCATATCAGTTAACATTCCAGGTCTTGTTAATGTCACCTCCTTTTCTTTTCTTTTCTTTTTTTCTTTTTTTTTTTCTTTTTTTTTCCCCTCCAAATATCTACTTTTGCATTCACACAAAGTGATTTTTTTAGGAAGGACTGTCACCGTAGGGAACGAAAGTATCTCTTGCGGTATCAAAGGACTTTATTCTTTAAAAGAAACTTGGAAGACCTCAGGAATAAGGGAAGTGCACTGTGACATCCTGAGCCTTTTCCAGAATGTGGTCAAGGAGGATATGTTCCAGGGTATGAACCTGAAAGCTTCTATCAATACTACATTTAATATCAACAGTTCCTTTGATCCTTGTGCTGGTTGGTTCAGCAGGAAAAACTTCCAGTCTTAAAGCCTGTGCAATGTGGAGATGATTCTTTTCAGCCTTGAGCCATGCAAAACAAGTGTAAGATGCTCTTGTACTGCCTGGTGTACAAAGAGGCAGTAACACATTGTATACAGCAAAGACAAGAAAAAACAGGTTTGTCACTCTCACCCTTGTGGAACCTTGGGAATGCTTTTTAAATCATACTTCTTGTGAAACAACTTGTTCCAAACACAATAACTGATATGATTGGTGATTATGATAATATTGTCTAGAACAAATTATCACCCATCCCCACCCCCTGCCAAATCTAAAGTATTGTGCTATTTGTTTACCCTAGGGAAGTAAACCAGATGGAGCCACAGCTGCACTGGCAGCAGATGTCACAGCCATAATGCTCATTGCCTTTAGGTGTAAGAAAAATGAAAATACCCCCCCTATTTACATGGAGAAGCAGGATATTAGTACAGTGCTGAAATATGGAGACTAAAAGCTAGTACACATATCTGTAGGTCAAATGAAAAACAATTTAACTAATAAATGTAATAGTAAGTTTAGTTGATACACAAGTCAATTGATTCTGCAAAAACACAAGTGAAAGTTTAATACCACATATCTACTGCAAGGCTTTGTCTTCCTATTACTCTTGAAGAGGACCAACAGCCTTCTCTGGGTACATACACACTGAAAATGCATAATATTCTCAGTGAAATATGCCATCAATGCCTCAGTCTTTGTAGGCAATTACAAGATATGGTGACTGGACAAAAATAAGTTAATTGAAAAATCATTCTCAAATTCTGTTTCTTGCTCCACAGATGCAAAAAGCTGCCTTGGTGTAATCTTTAGGTTTGGTTCTCAGATTAGAAGTCTCAAGGAAAACCATACTTTTTTTTTTT
>WBNM01009364.1:73043-83442 GCA_013399055.1 Ramphastos sulfuratus | reverse complement strand
TTTGTGGGGAACTTAGCGGATAGAGAAGTAAATTAGCCCATAGTATTTTTGGCCAGCAGCAGGTAGGTGTAAATTTAGGTCAGTGGGATTCAAAGGCACTCTGAGTTCTGCGAAGGGAAGTCTGGTGAGAGAATCAGCCTGCTGCAGTTCAGAGCAGCTGTGGGATGTGAGAGTGCTTGGATTTTCTCAACCTGCTTTCCTTTCACTTTTTTTTTCTGCTTTGCAAAGTCTAAGAATCAATGATTGCCATCCTCATCTGTCCTGGACATTATGTCTTACTGACAAAACTGCTAGGAAGAAGTCAAGCTCTTGCTTTCTATTCACAGTTGCATGGCTCACATCGAGGCTCAGAACACGAATTCACTTGGCCCTGACAGAAGCAGTATGCAGAGAGTTCATTACTTGGTGTGAGTCACCCACCCAAGCTGCCAGAGAGAAAAAGATCTTTTGTATTTTCTGCCTGCTCCTGGCTCTTCTTGCTGTTGTGAGACAGGAAAAACAAGGCATCCTTTGACTTTGTTTTTATTTTTAGGTGCATTTTTATCCTCTTCCCTTATTCAGTATTTGACGTCTAAAAAGCGCTGAGATACAATCGGCTTTCCTGCTGCTTTCACAGGCCAGATTGCCGTAAATGTTTTGAAGGAACCTGTGGCCATCACCTACTCCATCTCCTGCTTGAAGTAGAACTTGTCTTGGAATTAGGTCAGATCAGCCATGGCTGAGTCTGGAAAACTTCCAGGGATGAAGGTCCCTTAGCCTCTCTGAGTATGTGCAATGTAATATGAGTAGAAACAGAAGCTGACCATAGGCTTTCCTTTTTCACAAGTTTGCACTTGGTGAGGAATTCAATCAGCAGAGGAGACACTGAGTAACTTGTCTTTCAAATCATGAAGGTAATTTTGCAGCTGTTAACCTTGTTGATACAAAATAAATCATGCTCTAATGTGGTGCATGTTTTTTGGTTTACTTTAGTGATTTTCGTGAAGAATGAACTTTTACAATCATAACTAAGAATGTCATCTTACTCTGTTTTATGTGGAATTTTCTAGTGGTATTGATTGCAGAAATGATTATGTAAGATGTAACTTCAGCATACTCCTGCTGAACAGCTTAGAGCCCCTTTGTTTTGCAGAAGAAAATGCCCACTTATCAGCAAGCAGAAGTTTTCCGGCTATGTGGAAACCAAAGATGGTAGAGAAATGCTTCAGAGAGTGAGAAAATATTGGAGCAAAGATGATTATAACAACGCAGTGATTCTTGTTTCCACCCTCAGGTGTAAAGATTGTTTTGCACCCAGTACTGGAAGGCTTGCTTTTCACTGAGAAGACTGGAGCCTCTGGCACAGTTCTTTTATTTTCTTCTCTTCTTAGTCTGGTCTCTGTCCTTGGGTATTTACATCTCTAGTCAGAGACATCATAAATGTGAAATACCAACAGGATGTCAGGTACGTTATGACAACCGCTTCAGTGTACAAGTAGAGGCTCTGTGACTAGTTCCAAGAAAACTACACAGTCTTTAAACTGCAGGACATCACAACCCAGTTTTTCTCCAAATCAGGGTGAAACCAAGTAGCTGAAGGAGCTGATAACTAGAAGTAAAACATTTTGCTTCTAGGCATAAGTAGATAGTAAATAATTATCATATCTTATAAAATATCTGATGAGAGACCTAAAATACTCTGGTTTTATGGGTTGGCTTTCCATTAGAAAAGCAACATATTTCAAGAAAGTTGACACTAAGTTAAAAAGCTGAACAAAGTTTCAATTACTGACTGCCCCTTTTGAGGAGGATTTACTTTTTCCTAGGAAGCAAATACTTACAAACTTAATGTGTTGTAAGCCTTCTTTTATGTTATTTGTATAGAGAAGCAATGTCAAGTCAGGTTAGATGCATTCAAGCTCTACTGCTATCCTTCGCCCAGCATTTTATTTATTTATTAATGATATTTATGGATAATATCATGAAACACCTGTTTCTGGTGATGTGAGTGGGAGCATGCAGAGAGTGTTGCTTCTCTTCAGTGTTCAGTGTCAGTTGTTTTTCCTCAACTTCTTCAGTACTGTCACAAATATCAAGTGCAGAAATCTTCATGAGTACATGACCAGTCCTACCTACATGATGTTCTCTCTACAAAATAAATACATTATATCCAAGATAAGTTTCTTCGCCTATAAAGCCCTTAAAGACATCTTATGGTATGGATCTAAGCTGAGGCAGGACCTGTCAGCTCAGGTACAATGAGTCTGACTATTGCAACCGAAAAGTGAGGGCATAAGGCAGTACTTTCCTGGAGACTGATTCAAGATCACTTCTGATGTCATTATACTCCGTGCTAGGTAGAAGAGGAACTTGAGGCATGCCTTCATGTATGAAAGCTCAAGGACTTGACAGTGAATGAACACATGAGAATTTTATACGGAAAAGTAGGATGGTCTGTGTGTATCACAGGTGCTCTGGGCTGCTTTTTCT
This sequence comes from Ramphastos sulfuratus, assembly GCA_013399055.1. Taxonomy (NCBI): domain Eukaryota; kingdom Metazoa; phylum Chordata; class Aves; order Piciformes; family Ramphastidae; genus Ramphastos; species Ramphastos sulfuratus. The sequence goes on along the minus strand of WBNM01009364.1, from coordinate 80,973 downwards.
TTTGCTTTCCTTGCTGTGTTATCATTTGAAAGCATGGTGTGAATTGTGGGATAGAAACCTGAATGCTGCTGCATAACCAGAGCTACTTCTAATGTAAATAATTTTTAAAAAAAGATCTGGTGCAAAACAGAAGTAAGGGATTTGTGTGTATGTATAAAAATGTATCTTTCTCCCTTTAAGTGTTCATTTTTCTGCCATGGGAGTCCAATTCAGATGCTTACTGCAAAGTTCTGTTTCTTTAGGTTTGTGACTTTTTTCTGAACATTGGCCTCATAGTAATTTCTTGTCTCTTGGCACAAATGGCTTGCCAATATTTGGAGGCTCTTCTGGCTTCTCTCTATAAGTATTAAAACATGATCATCCTTGGTATTTGCTTGTTGCTGCTTTAAGCCCCCATATGCAGTGTACAAATAGACCTCCATGACCAACTTTTTAGCTAATCTGACTTTGCAACTGGTTTTGTAAAATATTAAGCCTTGTGTTTGCTCCCGATGAATACAATTTATGCTGTCTGCTGGGTTGCTTTTAGTGTTTTGGTTTACCTCAGCCTCTAACAAACCTATGCTTCAACACATTGCCTTGCAATCAACTGAGAAATCAGAGAAGACTATTGACCAAACTGGCTTAACTGCTTACCACACTAGCTTTAACCTTGGACAGGAGGTTCCGTTTCAGGTGTCATCATGCATGAGAATATTTAATTATTCTTTCCTTTAATCTGAATGAAAGGTACTTACCAGACACAAGTAATGTATTTTGTGATGGGGCAAGCATAAAAATTGGATATAATATTGTTTGGATTTACTCTGCATTACATGTATCTTTCTGAGTGGAAATGAAATTTAATTTTGGAATGAAACCTGGTTTTAATTAAAATTATAAAAATAAAAATTATTCACTTAATTCAACACAGTTGTAATTCTTCCCAGGTTTGCTTTTCCTCTGCATAGTTTCTAATCTACCTCTAGAGTTCAGTATATCTATTTACTTCAACCATTCTGTTAAATTAGTAACATCCTTTTTAATGAATACTAAAAATAGACTTTTGGTGATTGTAGCTTGAAGTTTCTTTTTCCATCTGATATTACTTTCCAAACACATTTTTTTCCTCGATATATATTTTGTGATTCATCCTTTCACTGATTGCTCTCTCCAAATACTAAACTGTGCAGAAAGCTGTCCAATGCTCTTTGCCCAGCACTTTATATAAATATGAAGGTGCTCACATTTTCCTTTACTTGCATTATATATTTAGTGGCTCATCTTCTCTTACTACAAGCTTATACTCCCAGACTGTGTTCACTGTTGTAGTCGGTTTTGAGACATTGTTGATTTCTGCCCCGATCTTGGACCTAGCACTTTTTTTACATATGTACTTGGTAAAGCTCTTCATAATCCTCTTACCCATATGCCCAGCATTACTAATATGGATTCCTTTTATTGCTGTTCTTGGAGTGTAGGCATTTACATTCTGAAAAAGGTCTTTTCATGCTAGCCAAGCAATCTGTGATCATTTGGATTAGTTCTTCAGAAAGGGGATTCTCCCTTGCTTAAATCTTTGATTTCAGGATCATAAAATTGTACCCTGTATAATTTTGTCTTCTTAAAGCTTTATAGTAGCTCTAACTCATGACCAGGAATAAACCTCCAATTGCAGAACCCATTTCTACTGCTACCATTCAGAGATTTCTGTGGAAAGATGTGGTTTTTAATGTTTTCGTCTAATGATGATCTGTCAGTGGAGCCATAGAACCTTTCTGATACACAGGTGAATTCCCTGTGTTTGTTTTTGTTGAAGCTTTACATTGATTCTGGTTTTGTAAATGGTGAAGCTATATTCTCTGAAGATGCAATCTGCTGCTTTTATTATGTAGGCTTTGGGTCACTTTGTATGTTAAATTCTGTATGCCTTAATGCACTCCATAAGCAACCCATAATCTACAAAGAATTGAGATGTATAATGTTGACTTATAATTCATGCATTCATTTATAGCGGGTACAATACACACATGCTAGCAGTTTCCTCTGGGGCCTGTGAAGTGAAGTGAAAATTGTTTTGACTTATGTTCAGTATACTTACAGAATAGTAATTTTCCAAAATACATCTTAATTGTCAGAGGAAGAGGTGAACTATTATCCGAAGCAGAAAGTAGGACAAGAAAACCTATGTCATGCCACAGTCATTAGTCCAATCAGAATATGAACAAAGAGGAGGGACCATGGAAGTGCTAACTTTGTCAATTGTAAAGGAGAACAACCTCAAAACTGAGATTAATCTCATAGCAATTATTTAAATGTTATTAATATCTTCTTTTATCAAGTCTTGTCAACTTTGAAGAGTGGTGGCTTACTAAATGGATTAGGGATGCTAATGGATGATTGACTGGAAATAGGAAAGAATAAAATTGTTATGTATTGAAATCATATTAATTTAGTTTTCAGATCTGTGGGGCTCATGGGAAAAGCAGATATGAGTCCTATGCTATACTTTATATGGTATTTTTCCTGGGCTTTCTAGCAAGGAAGATATCCATATTATACCCATATTTGATTCATCAGATATTGTCATTTTAAAAGTGCATTAGAGGAATGTGCATGACGTGCTTACAAGAAGAATAAAGAGCAGTGCCATGGGAAAGACCTCTTGTAAATGCTTGGGGACTTTTTTTATTCCTGTGGAGGTTTTATGGTTTTGTTTTTAAAATTTATTTATGTTGAATTTCCTCAGCCTGCTTAGTTTTGGGTTTTGTTTATTTGTTTGTTTTTTCAAATTCGTAATTTCCCTTATGAAATGACTTTGTGTTCTTGGCCTTTTTTCCTGTCTTATTTAATTTTTTATACTTTCTTGTCCCACCCTGGTTTTGTCTTTCCTTTCCACTGTAGCTATATTACCTTGACAAACCTTTTTCTCTGTAACATCACCTCTCTGAGGTCAGGCATGATCTTTCTTTCCACTGTGTGGTATTTATAACAATTAGAAATTCTAATTGTAGTTTCCAGTGTGATTCACACCTTATCCATCAATGCTAAATTCTGTCATTAGGATATGGCAGGGGTTTGCACTGTACCCAATGCAGGCAGCTGTCTGTTTTGTAGCTGAGGATCCTGGAACAGAAATTTCATTCCTTCAGTCAGCAGGAGAGGCTAGTCAGAGCTGGGCTTGGCATGCAACTCTCTCTTACTGAAGGATTAGTCTTATTCCTTCAGACCAAGCTGTGCCTTACACTCTGCTGGTCACAACAGAGGCTTAGAACAATTGCAAGTGGCTCCTGGCAGCTTTAATAGGAAGCATGCTGTGACACTAACAGCACTGGAAATTTCAGGATCGATTTCAAGCTGCCTCCAAGAAGCAGAGTCCTTCTAGCCTTGCCTGGCTACCTGGAAGAAAATTTAAATGATTTTTCCAGAGATTTCTTTGTCTGTTAAGTACAGAACACTAGGAGAAGACGTCTGAATATGCGCAGAGTGAATTTTGGCATTTCTAGCAACTCTAAAGCAGGAGATCAACTGGACCCCAAAGGTCAGCCCTGAATTGAACAGTCTGGCTTGGGGAGGTTTTGGGACACCAACCTCCTCTTGTGTGTGCTCAAATGAACAAGCACCGATGCCTCAGATTTCAACCAGGTTTCCTACACTGCAACAGAGTGCAAAAGGATATATTTCAGTGCTTCAGAGATGTATCTCTGGGGAAGTTTGGTCCCAGTTTTGCTTCTCTTGCCATTCTGCGGCATGTGAATGTAGCCACTGCAATGAGCAAGGTGATGATGTTTAAGACATAAGATCTCATTATACACTTTTCAAAATGGTTTCTTTTGACTATGGGCTTTTGTCCTCCTGCTCATGACAGCATTGGCAGCATGAGACTACCTGAATTAGATAATACTAGTGCATTAATTTTAAGGAGATGGTGAATTTAGGGCAGCTTATGACTACTGTAATTTGGATGAATTTGGATGAATTTAGAGATCTGACTGTTTTTATTTGAGCCCTGTCTGAGGCTGTCACTGTGCCCATGTCAATCAAATGCATCTAGACTAAAACCAGAGCTGTGCTGGCTCACATCCAGCAAAGTCAGCTCTTCCAGTGCTGTAGCCTATGTGCTTCTGCCACTGGGGTAAGCATGAGGGGAGTGAATGCAGATCATTCTGTATCTGTCAAAGGAGACATAGTCTATATGAGCTCTTGCTTGGTCCTTTTCAGGCATATCTTCAGACTGGTCCACAAAACCTGTTCTTCTATGAAGGCAGCATCTGTGTACATTCATTTTTGCATAAGGAAATGGTAGATGGTAAAAACCAATCATTTCATAGCTGTAGATCCCTTAAAGTTGTATGACTTTGCTTTTTTCACCCTACAGTGCCAATATGATGGTCCCACCACTTGGGAAGGCTATCTCAAGGTATTTTTCCACTATTTGCAGCTCTGCTTCCAACAGCAGTTGTCAGACTTTCTCTTACCCCTTTCATGATCCCACATTCATCCTTGCAGAGTGGTGTGAAGTACTGTCAAGCAGAACAGCGCTTTATACCCACTTTACCCAGATGTAGTGACTATGCAGAAGTCACTTAAGTCCACAAAAGCAGAGAACAAGTACACAGTGTTCTGAAAAGCAATTAGTCACTGTATGTGAAATATCAGTGAAGCCTTTATGGGAGAAATTGCTAAATGAATCAGTCTTGAAAAAGTACACCCATTTAATCAAGTGGATTTAAAAACCAGTCTGGTTCATCTAGTGCAAATCTCTAATGTAGATTTCCATTAATCCTTTTAACCCTTGTGTATATCTATTTTGCTTGTGTCAGTAAGTTGCTGATGGAGAGCAGATACAATAAAGGGCTTAGTACTCATGAATTAAATGCTCCAGTGCCCAAAGTCTAGGTGCTTGGAGTAAAGTACAACCATATAGTAAAGCATACAGGCTCCCTGTACAGAAAATGAGAAGAATTAAATACCTGAGAGGGATTTTGGATCAGCCCTTGTGCAACAGGCATCTCCTCCAAGTTAGTGATGGGGAATGTTGAGCAGAGGGATATATCTGAACATTGGCCCTTTTTTTTTTTTTTTCATTTTCTTTTCTTCACTTTTAATGGCTAGCCTGAAAAAAGGGGCTGTGAATCTGTGTCAAGAGCTGCAAACCATTTCTGGATGTCTGCAAACACATATAAATTTAGAAGCTTTGCCTTCTGTCTTGTCGTGCCTCTCACCTTCTGCATAGCAGCCGAGCAGATGGAGTAGGTGCCTGGAGCAGGGGAGAAAGCCCAGGTCATCAGCTTTTCTCAGCCTTGGAAACTGCCACTGGTTTCACCACAGGAGCCACCTCCCACCTCTTCTGCAGATGCCAGGGAGCAAGAGACAGAGCAGATAGGTGAGAGTCTAAGGTAGTATCTCAGGGGTGAGGCATTAGCCTGAAGCAAAGGAAATTCTTGTTCCACAGCAAAGTCACAGTGTTTTAGCCAGTGAATGTAAACAGCACACAACACATTGAGTTTTCAGGGAGTAGAATGAGTGGATGGCATTTTGAAGGCACCTGCCTCTTCCCGTATACTGAACTGCTGCCCCTGTGCCTTATCCTGGGCTCCCTTTAGAGGCAAGAGGTTAAAGATTTGTTTTAACATGGTCCAAAGTTTCTTTGGACTGAAGTCCGAGGCCTTGTCCATGGGGATTTTTGGAGCTGCGCTTTTGCACGTCTCCTCCATGTTCATATTGAGTTTTTGTTTTCATATTGTGTTTTTGTTTTCATATTGTATTTTTGTTTTCATATTGTATTTTCGTTTTCATATTGTATTTTCATATCGTGTTTGTGTGAAGTAAAGCCCTGCTTCTGCTATCAAGCAGCAAAGAGGGAGTGCATAAAAGAGGAAACATAGGGCAGAGTGCTGAAACACAGCTCAGGATTGCTGCTGCCTCATATCTTGCACTTCATGCATGTGTCTAAAGCATAATGTCTGGGAAAAAAATTGGAATTAAAGAGAAACAAGACAAGAACAAGGTCAACCTCATACTACACCAAGTAGATCAGTAGAATTTCTGGGTCAGAATGAATGAAGTGTCCACGTGCTGAGCAGAAAGGTTTATAGCATAAACAATGAAGCAGTGTTTTGCCTTCAAATAGAAAGTTTAACTCCAGATTATTGTAGGCATATGCTATCTGACCTCAACAAAGCTGTTTTCATCAAGCTCATGGAGAGTTTTGCTTAGAGACCTGCTTAGAGAATGCTGGATTAAGCCAATGTCTAATTGAGTTACCTGAGTCTAATTCTGTTGTTGTAATTGCCTAAGGGAAGCAAAAAGAGCTGGTTATCAATTAAGATTCTAATGTTATTAATTCAAGAGAGTTTGAAGGGTATGTGTAGTCCAAGGAATCTATCTAACTGGTAGGAAAACAAGTTAAATATCCTCTTGCATCAAGTTCTAGATGTGTTCTCCATCCTGGGAATTTAGTTTTCTGTTTTTACATTTAAAAGGTTGGGTCTTTGCAGCCTGCGGTGGGGCTAGTATAGCCACATTGTGACAAGCTGAAATCCAAGCTGTAGCTCTGGCTTCCCACAGTGAGGGGCCAAGTGATGAATGGATAGGTACCCTCTTCTGCAGAAGGACAGTTGTAGCTCATGTTTTGGTCCAGTGCTAGGCCAGCATTTAGGTTTTCCAAAGTCTAACTGCTGCCTTCCTGCCCACTGAGTCTCCTTCTCTGGAGATATTCAAGACCCACCTGGATGTGCTACAGTGTAATCTGGTATAGGTGAGCCTGCTCTGGCAGGGAGGTTGGACTAGATGATCTTTTGAGGTCCCTTCCAACACCTAACATTGATTCTGTGATTCTGTGAGTAGCAGCAGCAGAAAACCACCTACCAGAGAGGAACAGTAAGGAGTGAAATATTAATTTATGCTTCACAGAGTTTCATGGAGCAGAGGTGAAAGCTCTTCTAGCAGCCATATGAGAAATGTTATGCAAAATGTTTGCTGCAAGACCCCATCCAGTTCATCTTTGTGAACTTCAGCTCACAACTGACCTGGAGTATAAAATGTTACATTGTTCCGAGGACTACTACTAAAATCTGGAAACCTTCCTTTGGCAGGTGAAGGTTGTTAAATTTTCAGGATGGAATGATTGCTCTAGATGTTTGTGATAATGAAAAAAAAAAAAAAGTATTAAGAAAGCTTCTGGTTTTTTTCCTGATTTTTTTAAATGAGAGAGGAGAGGTTAATATTGTGTTTTGAATGACCGCTAATGCATGTAAACTGTTGTACAAAGTCCAAAATTAATCTTGGAGTTAAGTTTTGGGTTTGTGTCTGTCAGCTCTGTCAACAGCTACTGTATGGTTACTGCATTCACTTAGCCTTGAAACCTTTTGATACCTGAGGTGGTTTCTTAGATACTGAGGCTTGTTCCAGTAAGGCAGCAGTGACTTTCTAAGGAGAAAAATGGCAATTTATAATAGAATCTGCAAAGTTCAGTTTCCCAAAGCTTGACATAGGACAGGTCTATCTCTGTGATCCAGAGGAAATCGGCTTGTATGACCTGGAGGGCACACCGTCATCTACTTGTCTTCAAGAATGAGGCACTGTTATCAAAGAAAAGCTCTGTGTCCTTAACAGACTCTCCGAAGCCACAGCCACAGAGAAAGTGAAGTACTGCAGCTTTCTCCCACCTTCTGAAGAAAAGCCAGCACAGCATGGCTCTCCAGAAGTTACGTGTATAAAGGCAGAGAAACTAAATATGGTTTTATGGAATTTGCTGCTCTTGGGGAGTTCTGATTCTCTTGAGTTACCCTGGTCTGCAAGTGGCAAAACCTTGTGCCACTTTCTCTATGACTGTAGTCCCTGTGTACTAACTTGTACAAACAGAAAGTGATCACTCCATGATGCTTATGCAAATGAATACACAGTGTAACGGGGGGGGGGGGGGGGGGAGAGTTTTTGTGGTGGGCTC
>WBNM01009364.1:0-72938 GCA_013399055.1 Ramphastos sulfuratus | reverse complement strand
CCTTTACCTTGTATATTTCTGTAAATATTCCTGTATATAGTGTATATATCTGCTTGTATATTGTGCTGAGCTGTAAATAGAGCTTCATCTAAACTTCCAGCCGACTGAGTTTTAGCCTGGGTCATTTTACAAAGTGTGGGGGGGCGGGGAACTCCCAAACCCACATCAGTCGCATTCTGCAAGAATCAAAGCTAAGGTAGCCAGCAGGATTGATTGCCAGAATGGATTGCCATAATTGATTGTCACAATATTATTGCATAATATTGGCAAAATATAGTACTGAATTCTCATCTTCGCATGGGCAAATTTGTTGTCTGATTTACATCAGTGCAATCAAGTGTTGGTTTATGTTTCCTTTTTCTTTCTTTTTTTTTTTTTTATATAAGCAACAAAGTAACATACTCTATTGAAAAAGTTCATTTTTAACACTGACTACTGGCAGCGAACTACCTACAGATGAGGTTCAGGATGTGAATTATTTTTGAAATAAATCCTTGAATAGTTTTGTATATTGTGTTGAAAATCACAATCTGTTTGCAGCATATTTCAAGGTAGAAAGAGATTGAATTAATTTCACATGTTATATTCCTTTAAAACAAAACAAAACAAAACAAACCCTAGCCCTATAAAACTTTTCATAATTTTTTTGCTTTGTTTTTGTTTTTGTTTTTGTTTTCTTGTTTTTTGTTTTGTTTTTTTTTTTCCCTGATAAGGGAAGACCTACCTAAAATAGCAATTAAATTACTAACTGCTGTGCATGTTGTATTAAGTACTGCAATAGTGTCATGGGTTGAGTTGAAACTGCTGCTGATATTCAATACCATGCTGCCATCATGCCAGCTTCAAAATGAAAGTGCTGGCTGGAGCAAAGTATCGTAGGGCTTGAAGTTCTGATTGTAACATGAGAAGTTTCCTGTTATGGTTGCTGCTTTCAGTTTTCTGGGTTTGGGATGCTGGTCTTTTTCACTGAGCTGGCCCTGAGTCAGGGGATGAGGGGGTAAGTTGCTGGCTTCTGCTGCAGAGTGTTTCTGCATTTTGCTGCTCTTTTCTGCAAATAGGCTGAGGTAGTTCTGCATCACATTATCTCATTTCCAGTACAGCTCTTTATCTCATTTCCAGTATAGCTCTTTATCTCAGTCCAGAATTTGGTGGGGTTTGTGTGTGTATTGCTTTTCCTCCCATCTGTGTTGGAGGAGAGCAACCTATCTTAACCCAGGACAAATAGTAATATTGCTTCTTTTCCCTTTGGAAATAGGTATCGAAACATTAAGGACTTCTGTTCTTTGTGTAGGTCTTCTTTAATGTATATTCAAAGATAAATCAGCCACCAGTTTATCCTGTCACAGATTATAATTTTCTGTGTATTTTCAGTATCATCTTTACTCATTTATGGTAATCTATTGCCTAGTAGTAAAATTATTAGAACTAATTTTTAGAACTGTGAATTCAAAAAGACTGTTCAGTTTTTCTCTTTGGTTATGCTTGAGCCTGGTACAACTTCCTGTTTTAATACACCTCACAAATAAAAAAAAAATAAAGGATTTTTTAAAAAATGACATTTTATTTATGCTTGTAGCCTTTATGCTGGGTGAAATAACATTTGCCTGTGGTGTGGTGGTGTGAGCTATATAAAAGATTTGGAGAATAGCTCCTAGGCTGACTTCACCAAGCACTCAAAGTTTACTTTGAATATAGTGGAATGTGCTTTTTGTGACTTCTGTACAGGAGGAGTCTAATGAGCTGAGATACTGTATTTCAGGCTGGAGCTGCTAACATTAATAGTGATGGATCACATGCATACTTTAATGAAACACTTAAATGCTCTGACAGTGAGAGCTGTGGCAGGTAGATGCCTCAGAGTCAGTTACTGCATAGAAGTCACTTTCATTTAAGTACCCGTGTTCCTTGCACATGGATGAGTTGCCTCAGAAAAGATATACAAAAGCCAGTGCATATGAGTGTAGACATGCCTGAATCTTCCAGTTAAAATCACAATTTATTTGCTCTCAGTTTTGGCTTGGAAAATCCAAAGACATTTATTTCTGTTATGACAAGAATTCCTGTATCTCCAAGCTATGTGGCAGGGGAAAAGGAAGCTTTGGTTTGCTCTGGCAGCACAAGTCTGCCTCAGTTTGGTCTATTCCTCACTTTCTTTTGTTGCTGCTCAAAGAATTGTAGGTGCCATTTGTGCCACAGACAGGAGCATGCTCCAGGCAAGGGCTGCAGCATGGCCACTTTGCCCTCAACGCTGTGGCAATTCTTTTCCTCTCTCCTGCAGCTTGAGGCAATGCCCAGTGATGAGCAGAGATGTCCAGGCTCTGGCAGGACTCTGCTAGCTCTTTCTGGTGGGAACAAGTCCTGTGCAAACACTCCTTGTTGGAACACCCTCATGTGGAAGCTGTTAAAGGGAAGGTAAAAAATGATGGTAGGGGCTAACAGCTAAAAGGTGAAGACACCCAACATCCCCAAGCAGGGATGGGACATGAGGAAGCATGGTGGTTCATGTATTTGCCTGCTTGGGCAGGAGGGCTGCTGACACAAGTCCTCTGAGATCCCTTGTTTGATGCATTAGCTTTCACGCGTTTGGTTTTGACATTAGCAATCTTTAAGTCAGCTTGATCAGTAAACTACAGCCTGACTTTGACTACTTGTAGAGCACCCAGGCACCAACTGCAGGGCTATTAACAGATCATAACCCAGCACCCAAATAGGAGAATGTATGCTGTGTCTTCTTGTACCTGATTCAGTACCCCAGAGTCCTAGCTTTCCTTTGTTTAGCAAAAATCAGTTGGTTTTATGCAGAACCCTGTTTGTAAAACATTATTGTCCTTCACCACTGAAGACCAAAGTCTTCTCTAATTCTTTGTTAATGCTATGTTGTTGTTGTTGGTTTTTTTTTTTTTCTTTTCTCTCCCTCCAGTACTTCTAATTGTGTGTAGGAAACAAAACCTACATGTAATTTTCTCTGTTTTTTTTGTAATTTGTTACTGGCTCTTATCGATTATTCAGTAAACTTGAAGTGCTTTTTGCCTTAATTTGGTGTTGTCTGTATTCTGCACTGGCTGATTTTCAGCCTAGCATCTAAATTGTTTTGTGCCGTGATAAGATTGTCTACTTGATACAAGGTAGTATCACATCTATTTTACACCTCATATTCTTTTCAGCTTGTGTAGAAAATTAATTTTAGAATTAACATATTTTGCAACTGATTCTAGCATCCACCAGTTTCCCAGAATGTCTCACTAACTAAAAATAAGTGGTAAAAACTGTTCAGTCAGACTCTTCCTCCAATTTTAATTTTTTAAATTTATTTTAAAAAACATTTTAATAGTTTTCTCAAGCTTGAACTGAACTTCTCTGGGTTACAGACTGGGTGGGGTTTGTTGGCACAGAAATCAGAGATTGCTAGTGTTTAATGGCTCTGTTTACACAGCAGTAATAAACGAGTGTTCAAATACATATTCAGCTTAGGTCTCTCCCACTCCTGGATCTGTGTTACTGGTCTTTAATGGAGTTAAGTAACCTCATATATTTTATTCAAATACAAACAGGCATAACAGATAACAGACATTTTGGGTAGACCTTTTCAATGGTAATAAATCTGCTGATCCTTGTTCTAAATAGGACATCAACTTGTTAGCAACTTCTCCCAGTTCATAAGACACATCAGACACTTGAAAGGGTTGCAGCAATGTTTTGGCTTATGAATATTGCTGGTTCTATTCAATTTCCATAAAAATTATCCAGACACAATTTGTGTACACAATACATAAGAAATAAGGTATTCTAATAGTAAAATTATTGTTTATTTGTTCTCAGATCATCGTCCCAGAAATCTTGTGAGAGATTTATGTTTTTGCAAATGAGGTAAAACTGTATGTTTACCTGACAAATGAAAGTTTAAAATTATATATTTATGGGAGCAGAAGGGGTATGAGGTGGGTTACACCTTGCTGGATTTGAGGAGGTAGCTTAGTTGTTCTGCTTAAAGTCATAGAATCATTTTGGTTGGAAGAGACCTTTAAGATCAAGTCCAACTATTAACACAGCACTACCAAGTCACATCTACATGCCTTTAAAATACCTCCAGGGATGGTGACTCAACCCTGGGCAGCCCATTCCAGTGCCTCACAATTCTTTCAGTGAAGAAACTTTTCCTCATATCCAACCTAAACCTCCTGTGACACAACTTAAAGCTGTTTCTTCTTGTGCAGATCCAGCTGTAGAGCCACCCTACCCTCACGCAGATCAGCTCTCCTGCCCAACTTGGTGCTGCCTACAAATTTACTGAGGTGCGCTCAACCCCCTCATTCAGATAATTGATAAAGATAGTGAAGAGAGCTGGCCACAATATTAATCCCTGGGGAACACTGCTCGTGCTTGGCTACCTCCAGCCCAGTTGGATTATCTCCATAAGCATTATGGATGTAAGGGGCCAGTTTTCGACAAGCAGTAGGTTTCAGGGTAGTCTGATACCAGTCAGCTGAAGTACGGGACAGATTAAGCCATGCTGATACCCCCTTGACAAAGCAAGAAACCTACTACCCAGACCCTATTTTGTTCTGTGTGCAGAGGCCTGTGCGGCAATGTCTTGCAGTCCTCCACGCAAGGTTGTGCTGCACAAAACAGCAGCTGGCTCCTCAGAGTCAGCTAGCCCTGAGTGTGTAAAGCTCAGGGGGGTTTGGGGATCATACTGCTATTTTCTGCTGTTTCCTGCTTTGGAATTCTGATCTAAGGGGAGATAGTCAATGTCACCTGTGGTTTCTATCTTCCGACAAACCTCATTAGCTGGGACTGGGTCTTTCAGTTCAATAGAAATTTGCATGCGAAATCTGTCTCTTTTGCCAGCCCTGATTTACATAGCAATGATCAGATACCTTCCCTTAAATTACCTTCCTTTGCTTACTTGTTAGTTAGGTGTCGTGTTCTCCTTTCTCACTTTTGTTTCAGCTATTAAACTGTCAGAAAAGGCGAGTACTTTCTTACAGTGTTGAAGTTGGATGTGCAGTTTTTTTGTGAACGTGCTTTCCACACAATCACAGAATTGTCAGGGTTTGAAGGGACCTCAAGGATCATCTAGTTCCAACCCCCCTGCCATGGACAGGGACACTTTCCACTAGATCAGGTTTTCCAGAGCCACATCCAGCCTGGCCTTTTCTGGTTTTGATTTTGTTTGTTTTGTTGCTCGTGTTTTTCGTTTCGTTTTGTTTTGTTTTTTAACTGTCAAAATTCCCCTACGTATCTTTTGCTTTCCTATGTAGTATCTATTACTACAGGTGGCTGCATGACCAGATTCTTCCACAACCTAGTTGGTAAACATCAAAAAATGAAAATTGCACAGTAATTGCTTATTCATGAAAACTAATCTCTAACAGAAGATTAAGAAGCATATGTATATAATGTATTTAGAATTATTATCAGCATTGCATATCCATGATTAAGAATACATATACCTTTGAATTGATGCACACAATGTACTTAGGTATGTTTTTTTCCTGTTTATATATCCCTAGAGTAACAAAATTTAAAATGGAAATTGTCACTATTAATGACCTGCAATAAAGTATAAAAGCTATATTTGTATTGCCCAGAAACAGGATTAAAAAGGAGACCTAATTTTATAGTGCAGATATAGATATAGGTGATATAGAAGAAACTCATATCCATTTTTCTTTGGCAGTGCACCATTTCTATGTAAAATCATTGTGAAGTTATTAAAACAACATTGTGTTATCAACGAAGATTAAAACTGAGGATATATCTAGGCTTTATTGTTAGTACCAATCACTTTAATAGAATATAAATATCATATGGGCTGTACACAAAGCCAGATATCCCATAAAACAGTGCAAGCACCACGGTATTACATATGTATATTTTATAGGGATTTTCCTATGCAAACTTAAATTAAAATAACTTGCCTTACTGTAATTACTGTGTCCAAATATATCAGAAACTGAAGTGTAAGAGTAGAATATCAAATTTTATTTTAAATTTCTGTCACTGCTGTGAGAAAAAATATTTCATGCAAATGTTCCTTTCCAGTTCCCCCTTCCCCCCACCTTTTCCGCTTTTAATCTAGGTCTGGGAGGAAAAACTGATTCTTAATACATTTCTTCCATTATTGTGAATTTTGTATGAATATGGATTCTTCTTCAATACAATAGGGAATTTTCACTGGTATAGTAGAGAGATCTGTGAACAGCGTTTTTTCTGATGATGTCCTTTTAAGTAAGGATTAGGCAAATAGATTATAATTTTAAAGCCATGAACTGGTAGAAGCATTGATTAGATGATGAGAAACAACAGGCCATGTTTCTCCTCCCAGTTCAAACTAATTATAAAGCATGATATTATAACATGCTGAATATGTATTCCTCACTTTATGGGAGGAGAGATTAGATGTAGTGTTGAATTGTTTGTTAGGTGATATAAGAAGGTTCAGGATCCATGGGGAAAAGGTGGATTTACTCCAGCATGCCCTGGAGTTGTGTAGGGGATTTTCCCTAGCCAGTACTTCTAAATTCCCATTTCAGGAGTTAAAGATGGTGTCATTGTGCAGAACCTTCCTGATGAAAATAAGGTGTGTAATGGCAACACATCAGAAGATGACATGGTGTTTAACAGTTTCTTTGGCAATATGGGCAGTGGAGTTGAGTGCACCTTTAACAAGTTTGTGGATGACATCAAGCTGTGTGGTCTGGTTAACACACTGGAGGGAAAGGATGCCATGCAGAGGGACTTGGGCATCCTTAAGAGGTGGGCCCGTGCAAACCTCATGAAGTTTAACAAGGCCAAGTACAAGGTCTTGCACCTGGATCAGGGCAATCCCAAGCACAAATATAGGTTGGGTGAGGAGTGACTTGATAGCAGCCTGGAGGTGATGGATTTGGGGGTATTGGTTAATGAAACGCTGAAGATGAGCTGGCGATGTAATGTTGCAGCCCAGAAAGCCAACTCTGCCCTGGGCTGCATCAAAAGAGTGTGACCAGCAGAAACAGGGAGGTGATACTACTGCTCTGCTCTTGTAAGACCCCACCTGGAGTACTGAGTCCAGTTCTGATGCCTCCAATACAAGGATGTTAAACTGTTGGAGCAGCTCCAGAGGAGGGCCACAAAGATAATGAGGGGTTGGAATACCTCTCCTGTAGGGACAAGCTGCAAGAGTTGGGTCTGTTCAGCCTGGAGAAGGCTCCAGGGAGATCTTATAGCAGCCTTCCAGTACCTGAAGATGGCCTGCAAGAAAGCTGTACAAAAGCTTTTCACAAAGGCTTGTAGTGATAGGATGAGGGGTAGTGGCTTTGAACATGAAGAGGGTAGATTTAGACTGGATATTGGGAAGAAATTCTTTACAGCAAGGGCTATGAGACACTGGAACAGGTTGCCCAGGGAGGTTGTGGATTTATTACTACAAATGAGTAGACCACTTGTTCCTCTGTGCCTTCTTAGCAAGTTTAAGCTCTGTCACTCATCTTTCTTGAGCATATAGTACTTGCTTGGTCCAAAATCAATGTAGCTTTACCACTGAAGCACCTAAAAAACCCCACCTGCCCTATTTAGTAGCCATTCTGTGGCAATCTTTCTGTACAGTGAATGAAGAGGTACCCCCTCACTGCTTATGCACATCATTCTTTACTTCTACCTGAATTGCTGCTGTCCACTGAGCCTCATAAAGGACTGAACAAAATTTAAATCTCAATTGCATATTCAAAGTATTTGTAAAAAAAAAACCAACAAACAACCAAAACAACAATCAAAAGCAATTAATGTGTAGAAATAAATAATGCAGGAGCTATAAAACTTCTGGAGGGAATTTTTGTAAAGGATCTATTTTTCTATTGAAAATTACAGTAGAATTTTAGCTAATTATCACCAGACATATTTTTAAAAATTATCTCTACTTTAATGCCAGCAAGTGCAATCATGT
Source organism: Ramphastos sulfuratus (assembly GCA_013399055.1). NCBI lineage: Eukaryota > Metazoa > Chordata > Aves > Piciformes > Ramphastidae > Ramphastos > Ramphastos sulfuratus. The sequence continues at coordinate 65,011 of WBNM01009364.1, read as the reverse complement.
GTGGTGATGTTAATTCTCCCTTTATTCTTGTGACTCTCAAGCCTACAGACTTTCTTTGGGTTTCATCCATTTTTTGGTGTTCTGGAACTTCTTCAGTGCAGGTTCTCAAATGGAAGGTTCTGTTTCAGATCCTGAAGACTGCAACACAACACTGGATGTGGAGGCAGCAGAGGCCTGACAGATCCTGTTCTTTGATCTGTTATCCTTCTCCTGTCTGACAAAACTGCTGGAGGGTAGAGATGAACCACTGAAACAGAGGTATGAAAGCACAGTGTTCTAATCAGAAGTGCAGAAGTACACAAACGGACTCTTTACTAAAGGTAGTAAATGCACTAAATTTAACAAAAATCAGTAAAATAAAAGCAAAGGCTTTAAATAACTGATGGGGGTGTGTGTGTGAGGAAGCTGTTAAACACTGGTGTGCTCAGCCTACATTGCTGCAAAAAGCAGGTCTTTGAAAGTAGCTACAAGACTGCTGGATTGTCCTCTCGTGCTTGCACATCTTGTTGTAGCATGTGAATTCCACTAAAATTGTTTTGTTCAATTGATTTCTTTTACACTCATGTCTTGCTTTGTAAATAAATTAAACAGAAAATAGCTGGGATTTTAAGAAGTGCACATCTCTCTGCAAGCAACTAGAGCAGAAAATCTTTGTGGTAATTGACCTGCTGAGACTAATTCAAATATTCAGTGGCTTTAATGTCTTCTCCCTTACTCCACCAAAACCATAATACAACTGCCTTCAAGAGTAACTACAGGAACAGTTTGTTTTCCCAGGCCATTATCTTTGGGTAAGGGAGGGAGGCAGGGAGGATAGAGGCAGGAAAGATGCTGAACTTGTGTAACAGTTCAGTCTGAGATGTTTTTCATTACAAAGCTTTAGGGTGAATTTGGTTTGTGTTTGAGAGCTGCAGTTACACATTTGTTTCACGTTCGTAAGAGGGAATACCATGCTGGAGCACTTTATCTGGGATGCATGCTGCTGGTGGCTGCTGTACATTGCTTCTCTACCTGCTTTTATGACTTTTTGCAAACCCTGAACAGGACAATTTAGGAAAAAAAAAATCTTTCTTCAGGCCTAAAGCTAGTTCTATTTTTCTCCATGGCCAACTTTTCTTTCTAAGAAAATTACAGCTGAAACATATTCAATTGTCCTTTCCATTGGCACAGTTGATGGTTAAAACATCCATCTAGCAGTCATTTCCAAAAGCCTTTTTTTACAGGAGATTGTTGCCTCCAAAAGCTTGTGTGAAGCATAGGACAAGTGCAGCTGATGAGATCTGCTGTAGTTCTGGTCAGGGGCCTTGCTATCCTTGCTGTTTGCCTCATCTCCCCTTGAACAGCTTTTGATCTATTGAGCCAGCATTAGCCTACTTGTCAGTTTAATGTTTAAGGATGCTGAGTTCCTACAAAGGGCCAGCACAAAATACATGTTGCTCACAAAACCTTTTCCTTCCTGAGATGAGCAAAGAAGCTCTCCTTGGCTCATGTGGACATGCAGGGGCAGAAGGTTCTATGTCTGTTTGAACCCATTCCACCCTCAGCCCCCTGCACCATATCAAAGTGCAACAAGTGAGTGGTTTTGGAATTAACAGAAAGGTGAGGCAAACACAATTCAATTCTAAGATTAAAAAAAAAAAAGGCCCAAAATTAATTCCAAGACAGCCATTCATTCTGCTTCTCATAAATGGTTTCTTTTCATTTTCCCTGAGAGAAAAAAAAAAAAAACTAATTTAATTTTTTTTCTTCCTCAGCTCCTTGTGAAATATAGAGACACTAATCATTCCTCATTTCCACCTGTCAAACAGAAGGTGACATACTGAACAGCTGAGTTTTTTTGTTCATAACAAGCTACAATATCTAAAAGAAGAGAAAAAGGCTCAATTTTAAAATAATCTAGAGTGTGAGAGGACAGTTTGCTGTTTCATAGAAACCAGGTCTTAATTTGTAGTAAAGTAGAAGCCTTTTCTCCTCGACTATGAAATAAATTTTACCATTCACTGCTTTTAATTTTCAGCATTAACTCTTGCTGGAGGAGCTAATCTACTTTCTATTGTTCCAACTCCAGATGATTAGTGGTATATCACTAGCCAAGACATTTTTTTTTTATGTTAGAAATTCTGTCCTCAGTGAATAAAACCCTTTCTCAATGAAGCCGGTCTCGGTAGTGCCTGGTTCAGACTGCCTGTGCTGCATGTCATTCCAAAACCAATTACAAAGCTGTTATTGGAAGACAGGCTGCAAAACAAAACTGCACATGTACTGGTAAGTCCACACATAACCTGAGTGACCAGTTTTAGTTATTTTTTACTTACTCAAAGTCCTAAACAGCTGAACACAATCGTAACACTTTAAATGAATCTACAATGCATTATATGCAGGAAATAATATTCCAGTGAAAACATTAGTCCGGTGTCATCCTGGCCTGTATCAGGAACAGTGTGGCCAGCAGGACCAGGGAGGTCATTCTGCCCCTGTACTCAGCACTGGTCCGGCCACACCGTGAGTACTGTGTCCAGGTCTGGGCCCCTTAATTTAAGCAAGATGTTGAATGCTCAAATGTGTCCAGAGAAGGGCAACAAGGCTGGTGAGGGGCCTGGAGCACAGCCCTGTGAGGAGAGGCTGAGGGAGCTGGGGTTGTTTAGCCTGGAGAAGAGGAGGCTCAAAGGTGACTTCATAACTCTCTACAACTACCTGAAAGGAGGCTGTAGCCAGGTGGAGGTTGGTGTCTTCTCCCAGGCACCCAGTGACAGAGGACACAGTCAGAGGACGCAAGAGGACACAGTCTCAAGTTGTGCCAGGGCAGGTTTAGGCTGGATGTGAGGAAAAAGGTCTTCGCAGCAAGAGTAATTGCCATTGGAATGGGCTGCCCAGGGAGATGGTGCAGTCACCATCCCTGGAATTGTTTGAAAAGAGACTGGATGTCCATGGTTTAGTTGATTAGCTGGTGTTGAGCAATAGGTTGGACTTGATGATCTCAAAAGTCTTTTCCAACGTGGATAATTTTGTGATTCTGTGAAATAGGTTTTTCAACTTAGTTATGAACATTTGGAGACAAGTTTTCCTCTCAATTTGAAAGTGAAAGAGGAAAAATTACTAAACTTGAAGTAACCTTGTATAAATAGCAGATGAGATACAAGTGAAATATGTTGCAATAAATAAACATACAATTTTGGTTCTATAATTTTCCATTGCATTAATTTGTCTGAATATATTTAGATCAGTAATTTAGACTGGAAATTAAGGCTGTTTATGGCAACTGCTGTATGTTGATGGAAATATCATTTGACATGCTATATTTTAAAACTATACCACTGACTTTTTAAAACTGCTTCAGAGTTAAATGCAGAAAATTACTTTAACAAAATAATGTTTTGCCATACAATTAAAACATAAAAGACAAAAAATTAAAGGTCTTGCATATTTTCTGTGTAGGATTTAGTTTTTCTAAGAGCAATTTAACTGACCTGGATTTACTGTTATAGAAAGACACTGTCTGCTGTAGTCAGAATGCTTTAGAACAAATCTTGCTTTTGAGCCATTCTCTCTTCAGAAACCTAAATTCTGCATTTATTAATTATATTCACTAACTGAATGTTTGGCATTTCAGTTTTTCAGAGCATAATTGAACCATCTCATGGTTACAGAATAAAAGTAGAAGTCTCAGGAAACTCTGTAGGGCTACAAAGTAATGTTGCTTTCCTAGGAAACCATACTGAAATGGCAGATTTTCTTTGGTAGCACCCATGAATCACTTCTGAATGAGAGTATCCTTTGCCTGTGCACATGCATCTAGGTGATTGCTGTTCTCCCAACTGGCTGCTCATTTCGTCATGAATGACCCTAGAAACCTTCACCAAAGAATTTATTTCTTGGAGGGGCCAGTGTTAGCCCCAGTTTTATCCAAGATGATAAGCACATAAGTAAGTCAAGCTTTGCCAATGTCCTGGGTATCCAGAGCAATCAATGGAAACAAAAATTTCACTTCCTACCAGGATATCCTACCTCAAGAAGTGCTGCTCAGCCTCAGGAGAAGATGGACACATTTTGCCTGCTCCTAGAGTTGAATAGTAGTGAGGAGGGAGTGAGGAGGCAGGTAGCAGGCGTGCTCACTCCTGCAGTTCTTGGTGCTGGAAACCAGCAGGCTGCAAATATTGCCTGTGGTGACAAAGGGGTAATTCTGACACAGAGACTGGAATAATCTTCAAAGGGAAGAGCAAGATGGTCAGTATTTGAGGGTAGAGAAGAAAACTTGAGTATTGGGGAAAGAAAGCTAATAACAGGAATAATACCACACTAAAGAAAGAAACTTCAATACCTGTAAATTTGAATGATGTTTTTAAAGTAACAAGTAAGGCTTTGGCATACTTAAACATCTGATTTCACTGGGAGAGAAGAGTAAAATGGAGAAAGTAAGGTTAAATTAAATATAAAGAAAGCTCTCATCATGTATTTTTAATTGTTGATACTGAAGGGGTTCTCAGAAGAAAATTAAAACCTGATTAACTAAATGAATATTTCCTGAATGCATATATTCTCTTTCTAGTTGAAAATCATTCACGGCAAAGCCCCTGGCTGGCGGGCAACATTTGGAGAAGTAGCCACTGACTCTGAAGGTGTCTGCTCTTGATTACCTCTCCTGATATACCTTACATTGTGCAACAAAAACAAACAGACAGAACTGCTCACTGGTTTGTAGATCCACAAGTTGTGATTACATGACCATTGCACTGCTTGCAAAGACAGTGTTTGTAATTCTTATCCGTTTTAATAAGCAGTACAATATTTATGAAGAAGAAAATGATGATAATGCTGTAGGCAGTTAGCAAATATACCACTTGCAATGTTTTAATCCAATTCAAGCTTAACAGAAACTTTATTCCTCATCCTATAGATTGGCTCATTTTTTTTTTTTTAGAGTGAGAAGTCACCTGTATATTATTCTCCACTTGTAACTCTTAAAGGCACTTTAAAAATTACTTAAATTACTTAAAGTGTGATTTGATTATAATAACACAGAGAACATGCATCAATGCTTTGAAAATGCATAGGAACAAAACATCTCTAACAGAATGAACAGTCGAGTTCTGCCCCCTGCATGAAAAAGCAGCTGTATGATACAATTTCTTTCACAAACTTAATTTTAAAATCATTTGGAGCTCCCTTAAGCCATGATACTGCTGTTAAAAGGTGGCTCCAAAAGTTCAGCTTTGTTTAGGTCTTCCTTCTAATCTTTAGATCTGTGCTTAGATCTTCCTTCTAATTCCTTGGAGGTGAGCAATTAATACTCACTTGTTTTTGTGTCAGTTTGTTTTGTGACTTGGTAGTCTTCTTCCCTTCCTGTTGTTTGTCACTGAGTCACATCCTCTCTAAGCCTTTGGTCTAATTACCAAAGCATTTTTTGGGTGATATGATAACCTGTTCCTCCCTAGTCATCCAGTCAGTTTCCTGTGCATCCCCCCTGGTTTAAAAGTGGTGGGCTGAGAACCCAGTGCTCACACATTTAGGAGGTTTCCACTTTAGACTTCATCCAGTCTCTTTCTGTGAGCTGAATGCCTATTAACAGTTGGAGCATTTTAAATGTCTATCTTCTAGTTTAGTTTCTCCTGAATGAAACAAGGTTTCATCACCTGTGATTCCCTTAAAAACCTCCCTTCTGGTCCAGACTGAANCAGCACCCCCAGGTCCCTCTCTGCGTGGCTGCTCTCCAGCCACTCTGTCCCTAGCCTGTATCACTGCTTGGGGTTGTTGTGGCCAAAGTGTAGAACCCTGCACTTAGCCTTTTAAAATCTCATCTTGTTGGCCTCTGCCCACCCATCCAGCCTGTCAAGGTCCCTCTGCAGTGGCCTCCTACCCTCCAACAGATCCACACCTGCTCCTAACTTGGCATCATCTGAAAACTTACCGATGCTGGACTCAATCCTCTGGTCCAGATCATCAATAAAGATATTAAACGGTATTGGGCCCAGCATTGATCCTTGGGGGACACCACTAGTGACAGCTGCCAACTGGATGTGGCACCATTCACCACCACTCTCTGGGCCTGGCCCTCCAGCCAGTTCTTGACCCATATCAGAGTGAATCTGTCCAAGCCACGAGCTGCCAGCTTGGCCAGGAGCTTGTTGGGGCAGACGGTGTCAAAGGCTTTGCTGAAGTCAATCCCAAATGACGCAATGGGACTTCCTCAAGGAAATGGGATTTAGTCCAGTATCCTTTTTCAAAACTCTTTCTTTTCACTCCATACACTGAGGATCACCTGTGATAGTTGCCCTCCACTGCTATCCATGATAATGAGCACTGTGGGTTTTTTAATGGAGAAGAGAATGCTGAGATCACTGTAGACAATTAACAAATATACCACTCCTTACTTCTCTAAATGTCTTGATATTATTTTTCTTCCTAATAAAATAAGTCAATTAAAAGAAAAGCTATTTTAAACTGGAAATAATTTTGAAATGCAAATACTAAAAGAACCAATCATTTATACACTTCGGACAAATGTATTTCTGAGTTTTTGTTTTCACAGTTTCTTTTCATTTATGTATTTATCAATTTATTTTTGGTTATTCCATAATGGCATGATTTTACTAGGATCTGAATGTGTTGAAAGGCACATTAACCAAGAGAGGGGGGAAAAGGAGCTATATATAGTTTCACTGTCCCTTTAGGGAACCGTTGCTTGAGCTTCATTAATATGCATTTTAGCACAATCTAATTTACTCATATGGCTGGCCCCAGGTGTTTGGAAAGGCAACCAGAGGAAAATCAGATCATACTAAAATTAGAGACAAGAAATATTGAATGCCTTCCCTTTTAGGTCCTTGAAAGGCACATATTAATTATAACTGGATGAATTTATGAAAACTAATACTATGAACAGCTCCAATAGTAATTATTTTTTGAAAAATGATCTTTTCTGATCAAAGTGCACATTAAATGTTCTGTTAAAGAAAATATGTATATACTGCCCCCTCAAACCATTAAATTTTTAGCACTGTTCCCCCATGGCACCCTTCTGATGTATATTTATTCACTGAAAAGCACAATACAAAGCCTCATTTCACATGTGCTGTTTCTTTAATAGCTTCAAATGGGGCAGTACATTAGATTTCTATTGATTAGCTTCATCCTTCCAAGGAGAGTGCATCTTTGATCTAGTAAAGATGCCCCCTCTTACTGCAGAGGGGGTTGGACTACATGACCTATGGAGGTCCCTTGCAACCCAAACCATTCTGTGATTCTATGATCTTTGCTATGTTACAAAACCCCAGCAACACTGTAAAGGGAAAAGTAAGAAGGTGTGGAGAAATAGGATTAATAAACTATCTCAGTATGGTTTGATTAAGCACTCTGCTTTCAGGGAGTCAATAGGAGGCTTTGGCAAGCAAGTGTTCACAGCTGGTCTCTGAACTGCTAACGAGATGTAGTGGTGCAATAAAGGGCCTTTATATATTAATTTCCTAAGTGTCGTCTTGATTTGCAGCAGGAAGCATAAGCAAAACAATGTCAAACACATTAGCCCTGAAGGTGCCTTTGGAACGCTTGTTGGTCTGTCCTTGCTCAGATGCTCTGAACTCTTCAACTGGGGAGGTGCATGCCTGGGGAACAGACTATTTCAGGATAAGTCTTTAGGGCTGAAACAGCCTGAATTACAGTGGTAGCAGACTACTGAGGGGTGCATATGTTATGGAAACACTTAGTCATCTCTAGTGAGATTCTAATCTGAAATATCTGACCTCCCTATGATTCAAAAATAGAGAGATGTCTGCAGAGAGGATGGTAATCACACAAATAGTAGCACGGGCCCATGTGGCTTGTGCTTGGAGAAAAAGTGACAACTAGTATACTGCTCCACCCAGACATTCCCACACAGGAGATTGTCTACAAGGCTTTGGAAGGGCTCAGCTCTCTCCAGACTTCATGCATCTCCTGGTAGGGCGCTCTGAAGAGTTTTAATCCTCTTGCTAAAAATTTGGTAAGAGATGCAGTTATTTCAGCTTGGAGCCAAGTTTCCCTATTTGTAAAGAAGTGAAGTTAGTTCTGCTTCAGACAGGGTGCAATTCCAGGAGAAACCGGACTGAAGCATACTCACATGCAAATCCTTGGTTGTTTGTCAGATAAACTGTTCGTGGCACCTCTGTGAAGCACTGCGGACAAATATTACTTTGATGTGATAAGCAGGGTTACATTAGGGGTGAACACTAGAGTGCATTATTAAGATGGAGTTTAAAATGTGCTTGTGGAAAGGAACGGAGTCTCCACAGAGGGTGCCATTTAAGAATAGCCCATCTAAAAGAACATTCCCCTTAAGCAAAACATCAAAGAAAGGATAGGAAATATGTTTTAGACTGGGATTCTGGAAAGAAATCAAAGACATATGAATTTCATTAACTCATCAAGGAGTTTAAGAAAAAGTAGAGTCAAAATGTGCATAAAAGTATTTCAGTAAGTGAAAAGGGAAAAATAAAATACCCGGTGACTGGAGAGAAACAGAAAAGAAGATAATGAAAAAGGATAATTCAGAAGTACCTTAGGGACAGAAGTTATGCTTGTAGATGCAAAAACATGCATATGAGAAGCATGTTTTGCTCTTATCTGGCCACGAAACCAAGCAAAGACTATTCCCAGACCCAATCTGTACACAAATCTGGTCCATCGGCCCTGACAAACTAGGTGGTCTTCTGTTAAAAAAAAAGAGAGGGTCTTAAGCCTTCTCTTCTCTGTGCTCATTGTTTCTCCTAGACTGAGTCAAAGAGCAAGTTTGGTCTTTGCATTGCCTTTAATCTTTTAACTACGTGTTAGCAAAAGTACATGTTTTGCAGTATGTGAATCTTTCACCCTCCTCTGTGTGTCTCAGTAACTTATCACATTAGTGGGAATGACCACAATCCTTACTTAGTGGGAAGAAGTTCTGGTCTGCCCTGGCACTCCACAGCCACCCACGCACAACTGCGACCCATGGCTGCACATGCAGGACAAATCACAGTTTGTGGAGTTAAAAACCCAGCAGTGAAGAGGATCCAGTGAGGGAAGCTAGCATTTTGATACCAGCCTGCAGCGTGCTTGGAGTCCAGCCTCTTAGCAAAATGGACTAAATAAAGCCAGAGCCTCAATAAGCACTCTTGTACTCATTGCCTACAAACTGACAGCAAGACCTTTCCCCTTCACTAGCTGCTGTCATGCCTTTGTGTCTGAGCTTCAGCTTGTAACGGAGAAAGCAGCAAGAAAGGGGAAGGGATGTGGAAGTGTGGAGAGGTGGACTCAGGGCTAGCAATAGTGGCTGGGTTGTAATGTGACAGAGAAATAAGCGTTTTCCAGAGTACAAGCTTCCAGCATGCAGTTAAGTAGAACCAGCTGCAACGTAGCACTGTCTCCATTTGATTTCCTGCTCAGTTCACCCCATTCCCATTTAAATGACTTTCTTTATATCACAGGTTTGAACACTTATTTGTCTGTCCTTGGGACTAGTACTTTGCTCCAACTCATTTTTTTACTGCATGTGCTCTAGCTAATGCTGCTGCAAGACTCCTCGAAGGCATCAAGCAGGACCTCTCACAGGGAGAGGAGACAGACTTTTCTTCTTTCTGGCTGTGCTGTTCAGTTGGGTGCTGCAGTGTTTCTTTAGTGTGTCTTTGTTCAACACTGTCAATTATAATGCTGCAAATGCTGTAAGAAAATACATGAGCAGTGTTAATTGCACTGATTTCATCTGACATTTGCATGAATAAATTCACAGAAGAACAAGGGTTATCATCCAAATTCTATTCTATGTGTCTACATTATGATTGGTTATGTAGTGTGGATATATGTGTTTCTGCACAAAGGATTAGATCCACTAATAAGTACTTTTACACAAGCATGTGTCAACAACTATTGGGTCAAGGAAGTAGGATGAATAAAACCCCAGATGAGTAAGACAGTGGATCTATGCTTACACTGGCTTTTGATGGCTGGTTAGGTGTATGTGATCCTAGATACTGTTGCTTTAGCTAAAGATGCACCATCAATGCATACTGTAGGTTGAAACAGGGATATTTAAGGAGACTGTTTTATGGCCTGTAAGAAGTTATGGTTTCTGTTTGGTCAGACAGTTAAACTCAGGGAAAATTTAAGAAAGGATCTGCCTCTGAAACAGAGTAAATGCTAGACTGGTCATTGCAGAAATGGATCAGGAAGAAGAGATGGAATTGGTAGGGTGTGTATACTTTGCATTATTCAGATACAGAAAGAGTTTATGCATGAATGATACCATATTTAAACCTATGTTGTACACATTTACAGCCTGGGTAAGATATCATCTGTCTAGACTTAACTGTGTATCTTGGCATATGTAACAGCATGAATTGCCACAAAGCTGGGAAAAAAGAATTCTTTGGGTTCTTGACATCACAGATTTGCATCCATAAATTAACTATGCAATTGATATTACTAGCTAGTCGTATTTCATTGAAGTCTAAAATCCCCTGCTTGTCACATGCCAATATGCTGTGAATGGACGTAACTGCGGAGTTGTAAATTTTCTGTCTCTGCTCTTGCCTTATCCTGAGATGTTTGCAAGGTGAGCCTGAAAGTTCCTCAGGCACCTAAATACAAGCAGCTGCCTCAATTGGGCTTGTGCAGAACCTATTTCCTGACAAACACCTATTGCAATCCAGTATTTGGACACCTTTTTATCTCAGAGGTTCACTCCTTACATGTGATCTGAGAATCCTAACATCTAGAAAAATATCTCTCTAAGTGAGAGATGGAGGTCAGCTAACCCTCTGGCAGCCCCGGGCTGGACAAATTTGTATCTACAATTGATCTGTTGCTCAGGTCTTCTGGGCATGGTCACTACTGTCTCTTCAGGTCAGTTGATCTAGTCCATAATTACTGTGCTTCAAGTGCCTAACCTTTCTTTCATCAAAGGCTACTATTTTTGTCTTATCATACACATAGATAACAGATCCTTCTTATACATCATCAGTCAGTCTTTGAGCTACCCAAGTTTCTGATCATGACCCCCAACAACCACCCTAATTCTTCTATAATCTCCCTTATAAATTCTAGATTTTAGCCCTTGTGTCTTTCTTATTGTGTGTTTTCTCTATTTGGTTTATGTCATTCATAGAGTGTGGTGCCAGTAACAACACTGGACAAAGTAGCTCAGTTTAGGGCACCTCAGTATTGAATACTTGAGACAAAATCCAGAGGTTTCACAGGCAATATTGCTGTCTAATTAATTTGTTGACATGGTTGTGGTTACTCCTGACTTTTGAGACCACTTACCCAGGAACAGGAAACTGATTTCTACCCATTCCTGAATTTGTAGGTGTTTAGATTCCGCACTGTCCCTGTGCCAAGAGAATGTTCTGATGTTTTAGCTGGTTTAGATAGCTTTGCCTTTAGAGCTAGAAAAAGAAGATCCATTTAGGCAGAAAAAAACCCCACCAAACAAAAACTCAAGAGGGAGAAATGCAACCAAATGGATATGAGTTTGGGATGGGAATAGCCTCTGGTGTCACCAGATTTTTTTTTCAGTTGGGCAGTCGTCATTCTTTTGTACTATCATACTCAGTCTACTCTAAGAAGCTATAATACAGGTCAAACCTAAACAGGGCAGAAAGTGTTGCAGAGGTTTACTCCTGTCTCTGACAGGAACAGGACTTATGTGTTCAGGTTCCATTTGCCTCATTATTCTGATTCCAGGGGCAGGCCTGCTTCTGTTTCATGGAAGCTCCAATAGGTATGATTCATCTTTAAAAAAACAACAAAAACAATCAAGTATAAAAAGCCCATGTATAAGTACTTAAATGATAAAGACCAGAGCCTTAGTCATAATGAATTCACTAAGATCATGTAACTGAAGCTACCCTTCTTTATAGAATACAAAATCACTGAATAAAAATTTCCATTCAAGACAATGGAAAATTATGTCACATAGATTGTGTATGTATATATAGGTAGAAACACGTGTATGTCTCAGAGACCTGAATTCTAACCTGAATTAAAATGCTAAAAATAGGAAAATCTTGTTTAGCAGAGGTGACATAAGAGACCTCCATAGTCTCCCAGTAATGGCAGACTGTTCTATTTCAGTTGCCAGTACAATAGCATGCATCATAGTGCTTCATAGCTCATTCTCCTTTCATTCCTCAAACATACCACTATCATTCTATCTTATGGGCCAGACATGCTACTTTTTCATGTTTCTGTACTCAGCTAAGATGATTTATTGATGAGAAGAGGAAGAATGACATGCCCGGTATGGGTACGGAGCGACTTACCAATATGTGTTACTGATCAATGTAATGTAACAAATAAAACACAGTTGATTTGAGAGCAGGATGAACAGATTTTTTTTTTCCCCCCTTCTTCTTGCTTTCAGGTAGTGAGTTTGCTAGTTATTGTTTTTCTTCAAAATCTGTATCTTCTCTTGATATTTTAGCTATGATGTCATCACTTGATAGAAGTGAGGTCAGAGGTGAACAAGGATGGACAAGTTTTAAGTGAGAAGTTGCAAAGCAATGTTCATAAAAGAGTTTAGACCCACTGAAGTGACTTAATCATGTAAGATGATTTTGACGCCAATCAGTTCTCATGAAGTTGGGCAACTGAACCACAATGGGGCTACTGTCATCGAATTTCTGCCACATTTGCCAGGATTCTGGACACACAGAGACTCTCAGGCTTCACTGCTATGTGTCTGGGCAGCAGGTAGGGAGGGGTAGTCTGGTGAGGACTGCAGCAGCAGTCTCCATTGGTGGGAAAAGAAAAATCTTGAAAGTAATAGTAAGTTAGTAGACATTAAGGTTCCTTTATATAATTGCATAGTGTAAATTGCCCCAGGTAAGAAGAAAATCCATGTTTAATTTTCCCATCGTGCCGCTGATTTGCAAGTCAACCAGGCAAAATCACTTGCCTAATTTATGCTTCAGCTGCCTGTTGTTGGATTTGTGATGCCATTCTTTCCTCAGCAGCTTGGCCTAAGACAAATAAGGGCCATTTGTGAAATGTTTCTGTAGTGGTGGGCTAAATGACAGGGAAGTATATAGACCAGAAATATTATTTATTTTAAAAAATATTTATTTAAATTAAGTTTTCTACAGTCCTTTCAACACTATGCAGATGCAACAGCAGTTGAACTGCAAGATCTGTAACTAAACGTAAGAAACGGATATAACAAAAATTTTAACAGCATTTCCACTACCTGAGCGAGCTGAGAATCCACCAGCATGCTTCTGATCTACGTGTAGCACCAGGAGAAAAAAGAGGCGATCCCGCACCTGGGATGGAGAAGTTTGCCACCAGAGGGAGTCGCGGGAATACAGTACAAGTGGTTGTATTGGCACAGGAAAGGTCATCAGGTATTTGTCATTAGATGTTTCAGCGATAAGCTTCAAGGATCGAAGTTTTCTCTTGGACCACAGCTAATTTTCTACCAACTCAAGGTGAAATGAAAATCAGCTTTAAAAACTGGCTTTTGACTAAACGTGCCTGGCTTCAAAATATACTTGCTAAAAATACTACCTTGATTCCTCATACTCAAGCTTCGTGTACTCAGCCTTCATAATAGATATGCACTTGCTCAATAAATCAAAATTGCTGGGCAAGACACCCAAATTTTGTGCTTGAAAGTACAGCTAAGGGATTGAAAATCAAGACGTGCTTTAAATGCTACGTACACTTCAACTGAATTAGTATAAAAAATTGGGTAATCTGAAATTTTCCTGGCAACTGCTTTGCTGGTGATAAAGCAGACTACATCTGATTGCTGTAATGGCTTTGCATTGCTGATAGCAGAACGAGGTAAAGAGCGTCATGAAATAAGTACTTTGGCTCTGGAGATGAATAGAGGGTGGAAGAAATACAGAGTTGTTTTCAGGGAATTATTCTTATGTCTGGATCCAATGTTTGAAGAGGTATAGGAGCGATTCCAAATAATACTAAAATCCTGTATATTGCAAATACAGTTTAAAAGTCCCTTACAGTAAGAACAGAAGCCAGTATGGTCTGATGCTTCAGCAAGAAAAAGAAGTCCTTTTAGAGAAGTCTGTCCATGTAGTACCTTCTTTGGTCTTACATGCTAAACTTTAACTCCCATTGCTTCCAATATGACCTTTAATATGGAAATTTATGTACAGCCCTCCCTGAAATAACAAACCTATTAACATTTTAGGAACCTATCAACTGCTCATGAAAAAGCAGGTTCCCATAGCTGCACAGGGTTAAACACTGCATGGAAGAACTACAAAGAAACAGCAGACTGGAAAAAAACTTGAAATAGCTGAGTAATAGCAATTTCAGGCTCTGAGAGTTCCCACAGATCCCCAGCAATGCTATGTGGTAGATGAGAGGTGGTTATTTATATATATATTTATATATATATATATATATAAAATATAGTTAATATATATTTGTCTCATCTTTTCCCTCACTGCTGCCTATTCCTCCCTCCTACTAACCACTGATTGCTGTTCCTTTGTAGCACTTACACAATTTTTCTGCAGCTCTGTACCAAACCAAAGTTCAAGTCTAGAGTATGTCACAGAAGAGGCGCTGCTGAGTCTGTGTATTCTTCTTTTTCGATGTCAGTGAATACTTTAGAAACCTGCAGATTTCCTGCCTTCCAAGAATTGTGACATTTTTCATTCCNATTATCCTCAAACCAGCACACAAACATCCTTATGATTTTTGCAATTTAAATCACCATTTTCTCTTAAACTTACAAGAAATTTGGAGTGTAGACAATGAAAAACCCAAACCAAACCACAAAGATCTTACTTTTTATCTTCCTTTTCTTGAGTAAAAGAATGGAGCAGCTCTGATAGAAGCCTGGTAATTCTTCAGATTATGGCACACCTAGAATACCATTTGTTGATAAACATAAAGATAACAACTAAGTGCAAAATATTTGTAACATTTTTATTTTTGCAACCTTCATATTTGCAGGGAAAGTTTTAAAAATTCTGAAATGAAAAAAAGTAATAAGTAATTTAGCTCAACCAGACTATAGTTATTATTTGAAACTAATCCTCTTTAATTTTTCTGGGGAGCAAACATGGAATTTCTAGTAAGGATCCATTAAGGGAATTTCATCACATTTTGCAGAAGTAGTAGTGAACTCCTTGCTGCTGATTCTAGATTATAACTCAGGAAAACTTTGTGGGTGTTGCTTTCTTGCATTTTATACTGGAGTATAGCAGAATCTGCAAAGATTCTTTGGTCCTGCTGCATATTCTTCTCTACCCTGAGTTTTTGTGCTTCACTCCAACAAACTGTCATAGGACGTGTCTACACATCACAGCTCCTGTGCCTAGGGCTTGTAGGGGCTTCTGTAGGATATATATAATGGGGCTGCAGTGTTGTGCCTTCTGCAGCTCTAGAAGGGAGATATATTTGGGGAGGGAAGGACATTAACTTGACTTTTCTTTAAAATCAGTTCAACACATTCAACTGCTTACAAGGCTCCATAAAGCAAAGTCAAATACAGTTACTGCCCTTACCTGACCCTTTCAAAATGGAGAGGAATAGTCACACCATTTAAAATTGCCCACATGGAAAATGGTGACCTGTTTCAATTCACAGGCTTGAAATATATGTTGAAACTTGGAGCTGAGCAAGTATCTAAGGATTATTTTACTTCAAAATAGATCAGAAAGATTTCTGGTTAAACAACTTCTGACTATAGTTTTATTAATTTTTAAGTGTTAGTAAAATATGTTTCTCCATTGTTTAAATGGATTAAATTTATTTAGGAAAAGAAAATGGCTTATTTATATGAGATAAAATTCTTAGTTCAACTATCATTCTGATTCACTCTGGAATCTAATACTAGGGTATCTGTTTGCATATGATATTTTTTCATATATAATACTTTATATTGTCCTTACAGAAAATATTAAGTATTCCAATATTAAAAAAAAGTCATAGTACTTCAGTCTAGAGACAGTTCTGATTTTACATTTTTACCCCTTTTTGGAGTGAAACACTGTGAAATATTGCTTTTTTCCACAGAGATGAACATTTGGTTTTCCTACAGGTTTTATTTTGCTTGTTTGAAATATGCTACTAAAACCATTTCTAAGCCTGCAAATGTTCCATATCATGAATAGGAAGTTCATCATTACATGCTTTCTGCCTTGTTAGCTTGAAGATAATGAATCAGATTCTGTAAAAACAGTTTTGTGAGAGGTTCTTAAAAACATGGCTAGGCTAAATCCTTTATCTTTAGTAATACTTAGGCAACAGAAGGATCTCAGCAATTAAAATGTGGCTCTCACAAGCTAGTTATTTCCCCAAGTTAAACGAAAAATGTCCAGATTAGCTTTTTATTTTTATTTATTTATTTTAAATTTTGTGCATTTCTTCCTAATTTAGCAAGAAAAACAATGTGGAAGACAGCCCATCTTCAGAGCTGATTCAAGAAGCCTCGGATGTCAGGGAATACACGGCTCTTTTAAGAGAAGAAGAATAGTAAATGGCCTTTGAGCAGCCCTGCAATGTGACATTTTTACAAGGAACTCATTTGGAAAAAAGTAAAGAGCAGATTATCAGAAGAGACTGCAAAGAGTGCAGCTATTATGCCTTCCTGTCATCTGGAAAAGGCAATGACTTGTTATTCTTATCCACAAGAAAGTATCCTTCAGCAGAACCAAATCCCAGCAAAACAGATACTGTCTGCTGGGCCTGTCTTCTTAATTCTCCTCCTTTATTTTGAGGTGCATTTATAATTCCTAAGGTCCTGCTTCTAATCTCCTCAGAAAATTAACCAAGATGTTAATAGCTGAGAAAAGATACAAATGCTCATGGGAGGAGATATAGGAACATAGTCATAGATCTAGTCATGAACAGCTCTTGGATACTAAAGAGCAATTCCCACAGGCAATGAGGAGGTGAATAGCAGTATGTCGAACATTTTGTGCAAGAAGAGCCTCCACAGTATTTCAGAAAGATTTGTACCAAAAAGGCTACCTAAAAAATCTCCATAAAGATGTTTTTCATAGATAATATTTTATAATTAATATTCTTGGTGTTTCCTATGGGAGCTTGAGCATCCACAGGAGCTATTCCCAACTCTGGCAGGTCTCTTGGGGCATGCAGATATCCATGGGGAGCTTGTGACTTCCTCCATACCCTGAGCTGCTCCACTGAAATGCTGCTGTCACACCTAACAGAGGCTCATGTGGATCGCAGCTCCAAGAAGGACCTATGAGATGGGCAGACTGGACTTGCACAGGCATCCCTGTGTGATCTCCAGCCTGGCAGGGAAGAAGATGGGCTTGCATACTCAGTGCTATTCATGTCTCTTGCAAGCACAGCTAGTTGTAACACCCAAAAAGGCTACCTCTTCAGTCACATGGATGTATAATGCATATACCACAGCTGCACAGGGTGCCCTGAAAATCTGAGCCTGCATTCAAAGGCACACCAGCTTTCTTGAATTCGTTGCTGCTTTGTGAAACCAAGGGGTTCGATTCTCATTCAGGGTGCTATAGGGAGAAATCCCACTGGAATTAATCTGAAAACTGGGTAAATGTGAGAAGAATCAGGCTCATTTTATGCAGTTATTTCCTGAATGTAGATAAACACAGATCACCTGATGCTCTTTATAAATTGCATTATTCAGCTAATGTATATGTAACTCCCTTGTGGAAAGATGCAGTCTGCTGAAGTGAGTCTAGATACAGTCTCAGCTGTTTTAATTTGCCTTGCATCTATTTTCTTGTTATAGATATTGAAGGACAAAGTTTTACTAAACTAAACCTATTCTTGGTGGCTTAAGGAAGAAATCAGTCCCTGGGTCTATTTGCCTCACTGAACTGGCATCTTCTGCCTGCACATCTTGAGAGCTTTATACCAGGGAAATTGCCATCCATACTTGGAATGAAAGTCCTTTTCTGGTTAGGTACCACCAGGGTTACTAATAGCTACCTTTCATCCATTTGCTCATTTTGTGTCCTCTCCATTGTGCAGTCTGAGCAATGAGCTGTGAAACTGCATTTGTTCACAAAATGAAACTCAAATGATTTGGTCCCAATGCAGCAGAAATTCAGACACTTGCCTTTACCTGTAAAAGAAGCTTTGTGCCAAGAGTTGCAAAGCTGTATTGGGTTTGAATGGCAAGGTACAGGAGTGGCTTCTACAAGAAGCCCCTAGGAGCTTCCCCTTTTTCCAATAAAGCCAATGCCAAATGGCTCCAATATGGCCCTGCCACTGGCCAAAGCTCAGTCCATCACTGACATTGATAGGCCTTCTGCGATAACATATTTGAGAAGGGGAAGAAAACTGCTGCACAACAGCAGCCAGGGAGAGAGGAGGGAATATGTGAAAGGAACAGACCTGCAGACACTGAAGTCAGTTTAGAAGAGGGAGGATGACGTGCTGCAGACAACAGAGAAGAGATTTCCCTGCAGTCCATGCTGAAGGCCATGAGGCAGGCTGTCTCCCTGCAGCTTATGAAGGCTAATGGTGGAGCAGATATCCGCCTGTAGCTCATGGAGGACACCACTCTGAAGTGGGTGGATGCCTGAAGGAAGCCATAATCCTCTGGAAGACCACACTGGAGCTGGCTCCTTGCAGGACCTGAGAATGTGTGCTAAAAGAGCCCAGACTGGAGCAGTTTGTGATGAACGCGGGAAGGACGCATGCTGGAGAAGTTTATGGAGGACTGTATCCCATAGGGACACCCCACATTGGAAAAGGGGAAGAGTGTGAGGAGTGCTCCCCCTGAGGAGGAAGGAGCAGCTGAAAAAACCTATGATAAACTGACCACAATCCCCATTCCCCACACCCCTGCACCACTTGGGGAGAGGAGGTAGAGGAAAATCAGGAGTGAAAGTTGAGCTCAGGAAGAAGGGAGGGGAGGGAGAAAGGTGGGTTTAGATTTAATTTTTATTCTTTCATTATCCTACTCCCAATTTGATTGGTGATAAATTAAAATTTGCAAGTTGAGCCTGTTTTGCCTATGACAGTAACTGATGAGTGATTATTCCCCATCTTTATCTCAACCCAGGAAGTTTGGTTTTTGTTTTGTTTTGTTTTGTTTTTCTATTTTCTGTCACCTTTCAAACTGAGAAAGAAAACAACAGAGCAGCTTGGTGGGTACCTGGAACCAAGCCAAGGTCAACTCCCCACGGAATAAAAAATAAATGGCAAACAAATAGCAAGTGCCAAATATCTGCAATTTCATTGTGGTCTATACTAGGGATTTGTAAAGGTTTATTTCTTAAAACCAAACAAACAAACGAAAAAAAGAGCAGATAGTCCCTGAACTTCCAGGTGCACCTCTAAGTGCAAACAACAAAACTTTTTCCATAGATACTGTCCTGTAGCAAGAGCTGGAAATCCAGAACAGCTTGTGTCCACATTAGGAAAAAAGAATATGACAGAACACCAATTAGCAGAGCCTGGGAATAGAATTGGTCAGTATGTTCTTTGAGATGAGCACAGCATCAGAAGGCTCCCAGCCTTGATATAATGCAGGCTAATATTCAGTTAACTTCCAGGGGTTCCCTTTACAGGGGCTTTTCTCAGTTCCCTAGGAAACTTCTTGCTTTCCACCACCCCTGAGGTAGATATTAATTTCTGTGCCCTGATCCTTTCAAGCACCTTGGACTGTGCCAACTCTCTCTTACCTGCCTCATCTGCAAAACCAAAGCTTCCTCCAACTGATCAAGCATAGCCACATTTGAAGGAAGTGCAGTTTCCTTCTATATTTTCCTCTCTTTCTCTGGTTTCACCTCACTATCTGTAGCACTTTCCCCTGTGCTGCACAGGCACTGGATTATTTTATATAAAGTGTGCATGACCCTGTACCATTTACTTTAAACAAATACAGATCAGGCATCGCAGAGGGGAGAAAACCGAACAGAAGAGTCCTATTGTGTAGTTGTGAACAGCCAAGTATCCTGCTCCTATAGAGGAAGGAGGTATGGAGGCTGTTAAAAGGAACTAGCATTTGAAGGAAAAACTTATTTCTTTTCCTCTTGCAGAGTTCTGCATTGCCCAGCCATGTTGCTCAGCTGCATGCAAAAATTATTTCAGCCTGAGGGAAAATGAAAAAGAAAAGAAAAAAAGCAGGATTATGGAGGCACCATGCTGATGGAATATAAAGGTTAAGACAAAAATAGCTGTCTAATAAAAATATGCAGTCCTTTTAATTTCCTGAGAAAATTTTGTATTTTAGCCTGGGTGTGTTTCAGGGCAAGTCAAATAAATTTGTCATATGATCTATGAAGAAAAAGGCTAAATCATATAAAATCCTCTTGCACCCTTTCAGATATTCACCAAATGCTGTGCTCTTCCAGGATCACCAAGCAAAGACACCCGGTAGCTGTGGCAAGCCTATCCAGATGGCGAATTCCCACGCACGATGCCCCTGCATCATTCTTGCTTGGAGAGTAGATGGGCGTTCGGGAGTATGTTCTCCTGAAGAAGAATTCTTCCAGGAATCAAACAAGTCGGTTCATGGCAGAACTGTGTCTTGGACTAAGGCTAGTTGGAAGCCTACCGTTCATACACGTCTTGTGAATGAAGACAAGCACAAGGGTATTATTTGCACAGTTAAATGTCAAAACCCCCAGAACCTCTGAGTATAAATTATGCAAATGCCCCAGTTTTCCTAATCACCAGGAACCTACATCTCTGATTGTCTCTGGTATATTATCTAGTAAACAATCCATGGTAAAAGTATTTAACCAGTGCCTCAATTAGACGACTTGTATTTAGGTGAGTTTTGGCTGGCATTCGGGTTGAAAAATTTTTTCTTGCAGAGTTCTAAGCTTGCCAAGGTGGCATTTAGTCAGGAATATTTCATCATCTCTTACATTCCTTATTTTGTTGCAAGCTGTCTTGGGTAGAATGGAATAGAGGATGTTAGCACAGTTAGCTTGAGACTCAGGAGAACCAAGTTCAATTTTCAGCTCCGTCATAATCTTCCCATATGATAGCTCATTGTTTCTGCTTCAGTTCATCATTTTTATTACTTTTGAAACAGAGTTGAGTAACTTTCTAGATTTCTTATCAGACTGTGACTTCTGCTCAGTCTAGGAGTTGCTAAATAAAACTGAATGGTCTAAAAATATGGGAGGCTACACTGTGAAGGCTTTTTGTCTCTGGGAAATGGGGATGACACTATTTCCTTACTTTGAGGTGTAAATTGTAAGTTTGGCCATTAAAGTATAATAGCTAAAACCAGTGTTTGGTTAAATGTTTTATACAACATCAACAAAATCTTTTAAATGGAAATTTTTAGTATTTTCTATGGTAGAGGAAGAGAGTGTCAATTTTTTCCAGTTTTTGGAAATAACTATGTCAATGGCAATACATTTCATAAGAGTTCTGGGTACATGATTATGTAAGAGCACAAACAAATAGGGAATAATTGCTGAAACTTGGTCCAAATGTTATTGTAAGAGAACTCTCATTTTTAATACAGTTGTGTGGACTTAACATGAATTTTCCAGTATAACCAGGTAACTAAAAAAACAGCCAGTGAAGCAGGGAAAAGTCCAGGAAATATGAGAACTTAGTGAATCAATGACAAATCATCTACTGCCTCAGTGGGACCAGAATATCACTCATGTTTTAGGTCTTTTCTTGTTTCTGAATTTGTGAGAATGGAAGTTTATCAGATGAGGATAATGTATTGGAAGGGTTATAATTTACTTGTACCAATAATCATTAAAATGGACTTAAGAGTCTGAGGTTACAGTTTCCAGTATTTTTTTTTCCCAAAGCCTTTAATATAACTAACTTTCCTAGGATTAGTAGGTAGTTAAATGAATTTGATGATCTATTTCACACTTTATTTTCCCTAACATTAGAGAAATTATGCCAAACATTTAAAAAAAAAAAGTTATTTGAAAACATGATTACTCAAAAAACAAATCAATGAGAATTTATCTTACTAAAGCATGAGAAAGGGCTGCAAAACTGGGTTTATTATGATGCAATTTACAACAAAAGCATTGCTTTGGATTAAAACTGAGAATTTGAGATCCCATTCTAACTCCCATTCTAACATTGATTTTGGAAGAACAGTTAGACATGAAGATGCTTGTCATGTATCATTTGGAAATAAATTTATTCCTTAGTTTTGAGATGAGAGAAAATACGTAGTATTTCCTAGGGTAAATCTGTAACAATTGTCTCTTTGCCTTGTTAGTAACAGTTGAACAGAGAAAGGTGCACGATTCAGCTTCCTTCCCCTATCTGTCCCTCGGTCACTTCAAACTCTTGTTTGAAGAGCTTTTAATGATGCAAAATGTGCAGGACTGTCCTCCCCATGTCATTGAAAGAGATCAACTTGGCAGAGAACCAACCTACCAGCAAGCTCAGACCTACTCAAGGATTGGCCCCCGACTTTATAGGCGATGCCAGACAATTTGCATAAAACATTTGACATTTTTTGAACAAGGATTTGTAGAAATAAATCTACCCATCCTACCCATCCATTCATCCATCCACTCGTCCATCTCCTAGTTTAAAAATAAGGCTGTAATTTCATGTGGAAAATTTATGGACCAGAAATGAATCTAAAAGCTGACACCTTCGCATAGTAAAATGTACCTGTATAGGCACTGTGAGACATAGTCTTTGTTTGTTAATGAAATTTTAATAACTTTACATGAATCTATAGATTTGCATGTGAGTTTAATATAGATGACAACTATGTACCAAGTTTCAATTGTTTGCAGTTTGGGAATTAATTAATTTGTGAGTTAACCTGCAGTTTCAACCTGTCCAATTACACTGTAATGGGAAAGCATTATGTAATCATAAATTACAACAGAAACCAAAATCTGAGACTAGTTTGCCTTTTCCACATTTTGAGGATGACTGAAGTTTTCTGTCTTACCTGGCATCATCAACAACATAACTTTTCCAGGAACCTTCTCAGGAGGACATTGAGTTAAAGCTTTTCATTGCCTTACCTCTTTCACCTGACGGAGAATGGAATGAAAACCTATTCTTTTTTTTTCTTTTCTTTTTCTCAGATTACTTTTGAAAAGACTCTGCACTCCTTATTCATCTGTGCAGGTGTCTAAGCCATCCCTCACCAGTTAATTTCTCACCTGGGAGTGGAGCTGAACATTTCATATTTATGTTCCAGTATTTCCGTTTGTGTCCTAGGAACAAGTCTGCAATGATCTGGAACACTTCAGAAAAGCAAACCAACCAAACCAAACCATAAATGTGATTTGGTTAAATAAATTTGACTCACTGGTACACGAAATACTTACTTGAAGCTGGAGAAAAATTTTAGAGTAAGTTTCCTAGATGTAACTCTTTCCAGAAAATAGGTGAACCGCTAGATACAATTGCATAGACAAAAGGTATGGACAAAATTGCCCACTGCTGAGTCAAAGTAACAGGGCTATCTTGCTTTTCTTGTTATTCAATTGATATTAACAGATAGCAGTCAAATCATTCCACATGCATAACCAGCTGCACACCTAATGGCAAAATCCTACAGAATTTAATTTGCAATGTATTTACAGACACACCCCCCCCTCCTTTTTTCCCCCCCCCCCTTTTTTTTTTAATCAAATGCAGTGAAGTTTGAATGATTTCCTGTAGCATGTTGTATTCCAGAAGTTTTTAGAACCACTTCCTTTGGACCATACTGATTATCAGTGCTTTCGTTGGTCTCTTAATTACACAGTTCTACAGTACTTATCAGCCCTTACCTCGCTGACACTGAAATTAAGACAGTCATTATGAAAATACACAGTCTTTTTCATGTTTGCTCTAGAACTGTAGTCCTTAGACATGATTGACTTTAATTTAGAGTGAAACATAATATAGTGCAAAAGCAAACAGTAGAATTCATCTTCTCTTTGCCAAAATTACTTACAGCTTTCATCGCAATATTCCTACAAACGAATTTGAGCTTCCCGCCTTATCTCCAGGCTTTTGCAGAGTTCCACCAAGCATGGGTATTATGACTCCTACACAGGTATTTCTACAGCAGGTAGCACTACAAAGTGCAAGACAAAGTAATAGAATAGATGTAACTAGCAAAATGGTGCAATTGTCCTTAACCCTTAAATAACTGTTGTTCTTAAATCATTCACAAAAATATTAAAAGATGCATACATTAATTTAATTTAGATCAACACTTATACATGTGTTTTAATTTCAGCTTGTGTTTAAATCTTCTTGAGTCCAATAGACTTTATCACACTGATGTTTTCCTGGGCAGAGCCCTGCAAGAACTGTGTAAGGAAAGATGTGAGCCAAGTTACAGGAACATGCCGCTCTCACAGTGTAAGTCTAATTTCAATGTCAAAATTTTATAAAGCAAACAAAATAAGTAGACAGCTGTAATTCCTATTGCCTTCCCTTTACAACCAATATAAAGCACTATTTTTTCTGCCCAAATACAAACAAATTAATACTGCTAAAAGAAGCTGTAATGCATACACACAGAACTCTTCAACTTGAAAACAGTTTCATGAAGTAAAAACATGGCCCTTACCTTCTTTGACATATTTTATAACTTCATATTGTCAAATCTTGTGGAGCTGGGAAAATTGTTGCCATTAGCATCTTGACAAAGTACTTGTCCACGAAAATGCAATTTACTTTGGAAGAGGAAAAAAATAACTGGACCAAGAGAACACATTTTGCAAGCTGTATCCTACCCTAAAATCCAGGAGCTTTGCATCTGCAAGTTAGTAAAAATGAAGAGAAATGGCGTAGTGAGAACTAACATATATTTTTGTTGCTATAGTTGTAATTTCTGGAGATAATGCTAATATATTTTTCCCCCATGATTCCTAAGGTAACTTGACTTTCAACCACCCAATCAAGTATCACTTAATATGAGTTTTACTGAGCAAAAGACATCTTGTTCCCTTCCCTTCAATATTTAAAAGAAATTAATAGTTGAAAATCAACATATAAAAAAAAAAAAATTAGTTATTTTCATTCAGTGCTGGGCAGATACCAAGCAGGAGGGGAAATAGATGGGGTCTGGTGCCTGGGATCTCCAAGTATATGAGGCCATACTTTCCATTTTATATGGGAGAGAAAACATATGGATGAAGAATTTGAAATGTGGAGAGGGGCTCAGAGGAAAAAACAGCCTCTATGTGTCCAAGCTGAGCAGCCAAAATATGACATACTAGAATTAGTGGCTTTTTCTGAAAATGTGACTCATTTTCAAAAGTGTATGTTTTCCTACTCTACATAGAGCATACTGTAAGATGATTCTATTTCTAGAAAAACAGATGCCAGTAACTTAATTTATTCTTCTTAGATTTCACATTTTATACTGTGTTTGTGAAAGTTGTGCCCAGTTCTCCATGCTGTTTCTGCTACTTCAATAAATGCTCTAAAAATAACATATGGGAGTGTGATATTTTTAGTGATCATTTTAAATTACCTTGTCATTGGTTGCAATCACATTAATCACGTTGAATGTTTTTGGGTGTTCGCACAAATTTGTATACCTCCATGGGAGCACTGCTATAATTTAAAACCAACATCCTTTTAAATACAGGCCTTAGTTTTAATGAGATAAGTGTAAGATACCAGTTGTGTGTGAGACTGAGATGAATTTCTGGAAAAAAAATTACTCCTATTGTTTTTCTCAAATGAAGATGACAGAATAAAGAATAAAATGAAACTGAGTTAGTCCAGAGAAGGTAGAAAAACTCTGCAGTGGATGAAAGCACAGGAGAGAGTCACAAATCTTAGACCCCAAGACCATTGCCTGTCTTCTACTTAGGAACTGGACATCTTAGAAGGGCCTGAGGTTGGAAGATGTTCTGTGTTACCACACAAAACTTTCATCCCCTGGTGGAAGTCCATAGAGACTAGTGGCGCAGCTGCTGCCTGCCATTGCGGAGAGAATCAATGCCCTACCAAGGACAGCTGCTCACCGAGGGGTATGATTTGCATATGAGCCCTGCTCCCATGAGTACATTGCCCTTATGGAAAATAAACCTGAACAAAGGTCTCCCTTGTGTCATTCTGCTATGCAGCACAATGTGTATTAATAACATCTCTCTGTTTAGGAAGGGATCTGTCTATAACCCAGCTGTCTGATATGTTACCATAAGCTTCTACTTTAATTGAAGGTTTCCAACTTAGGAGTATTTTCTAATTGAAGGAAAAGGTGGTCATTTTCTGTCTTGAAAATGTCTCACACTAAATTCCTTTCCCATCAGTTAGGAGATATTTTTTGACATCTTTAAGCCACTGATGTAACAACTTCTGACAGTATCAGTGTGCTTTAGCCATGGCATTCTGGAATGCTACTACTTCTAAAAATGTAAGGGAAAACGGCCATGATTTTTTATAGTACATTGGAGGTAAATAAGCATACATATTTATTTTGAAGGATTTTAAAATAGTTTAGAAAATGTTGGTTGTACTTCAGAACTTTTTGTTGTGAGACAGCATGCTGTTATCTCTGCCACTTGCTGAGAACTGCTATCTTAATGATACAGACCTGTGCTTTATGGCAGAGTCCCTAGCCTCACATAAACTAGGGTGAAAACATCCATGTGCTTTTCAGAATTTGGGAAACAACCTAACTGTCTCAAAATCACAGTAAACTCTGTGATTAAAACAATACCATAGCAAAGAGTTTGTATGGTGCTCTGCTTGTTATATTTAATGCAACTCTAAGACTGCAAAGCATTAAAAAATGCTTTGCAAAACCTTGCACAGGGATGGCATATTTCTCCTTGCCAATATCTTGCCTAAACAGGAGCCCTCCAACCAAACACTTTTTGTTGTTTTACATAGATTTTTTTTCCCCTCCACTATTTGGGACTCATTTAATTAACTCCTTTTTTAGTGTTCACAGACATCAACAAGTAAATATGGCTAATGAAACTTAATCTGACAACATTCCTGTCAAGGAATGCTTAGGCATTTATTAGAAGCTGGTAATCATCATGGCTCCTTCCTCATAGGAGTTCTATAAATTTGCAATATATCAATATATCACAAATCAAATCTTTCTCTGCTTTGTACTATGGTGCACAATCCCCTGTATAAATTCTGAGTGGAAGCCAAATTTGCACTCTGTTTACTTGCTGCACTACTTTAGACATCAGAGATGCTTTAATTAATCATGGCATTCCTACAAAATATGTTATAGGGGATCATCTTCTTCTTTGAAATCCATTGCAGTTTGGTGCAGTGATAAGATTTTTTACTCATATTATTCATCTTGTCCAACACACTCTTCCATCCCACTCTCTGTAAAATATCATTTAAATCAAATCACTATTCCCAGAAATTTACTTGCAAAGTCTCCTAAAACATTTATTCCAGAAGTGAAAACATTATCTTACCAAATTTCATCAGCACAGCACTGATTGTAATTCCACAAGTCTAAATAATTAAATGAACTCTTAGGGGGGAAATAAAGAAGTATCCTATTTATTGTGGCAATGTGAAAATCTGAGTGTTAAAAGATTCTGCATACTTCAAACTGATAAACATTATTGGAAATGAAAATGCTTTGCTTATGAGCTCTATAACAATGTTCAAGGGGAAACTGTGACAATTCCTGATGATATTATAGCACTTTCAGTACTGAGTATGGCCTGCATGCTACCTAAGTGAAGGACTGTAATTCAGCAGCATGCAAGGTGTTGTTACATATTCAATAACAGGTGAAGTCTGTCCCAGACCTCTGTCTATAAAACCCTCTGGACAGGGCTTCAGTTATCCCTCTCTCCCTCTATAGTCAACGTCTTTCTGTAGGTAGTCAAGGCTGTGAATCAGAAATATCATTGATTATTTCTTACGACTTTTTAAACTACAGCTACTTTCTCCCCCCCAAAAGTACATAGTCTTTACAGAACACCTATCAGACTTCCTCTCTTGCACGGTTCCAGCCAATCTAGATTTCATTACCATGTCTTTGCATTCCAGACTATGCAACTCTAAGTGCCTTAAGCTTTTGAAAACTGACCCTTTCACACACGGTCTAGTTCAACGCCACAGTAAATCTAATAAAAATATAAGCATCAACAATCTCTCCTGCATTTTATTCATTAACAAAACAATTCTAATAGATTTAAGAGACGTGATCTTGTTTATTTGTGTTTTGGTTGGGTTTTTTTATGATGTATCTGTGTCGTCACTACCATAGTGGGGTTGTTTATGTTTTGGTTTTAATTATTTCTTGCATTTTGAATTAATGTGAATTGAATTAAGGCTTACTGATCTGTAATTCTTGGGTTTACCCTTTGAATGACTTCTTTAAAGGGCAGTAAACCACTTGCTTTAATGTAATCCTTGAATAAAGATTTTAGTAACATTATATACCTCTGCTTGCATTTCCTCTTCTGAAACATTCACCTTGATTTTTATCAATAAAATCAGATCTCAAAAGAACTTAACAAGTGAGGCAATTACTTTTATCAGAACTTTAGAGCTGGGGAAAGAGAAGCATAGGGTGGCGAAAATTAGCCAGGACATAGTTTCAAGGACTGAGAATTCTTATTTCCAAGTAAGACTGTCTCTTCAACTTAACTTCCTTTTGAGTTTCCCTGTGAATTCCTTCTGGACTATGTGATCAGTATCCTTTTAGTTAATTTATTTTAGTGCTGTTTTGGACACATGAATTTATTACAGTCCAGTCCACTAGAATAGGGAGGTACTTCTGTATTCTTGCTGATGAGCTGCAATGTGAAAAAAAAAAAGTATAACCTCTCAGCAACACCTGTAGGCTTCTCAAATGTTCTCATTAAAGCTCTTTGATAGTTTACCTCAGTTTTCCCCAAAGCATGACCTATCAGATGGTTCCAGCTCAGCTAACAGTTTTCCTATCCCACAGCCTATTTCTGCAGCATCTTTTCCAAGCGCCTACAGAAGTGGGATGGTGGTTGAAGACAGTTTTGCCAACCTGTGACATGTTCACTGCCTCCTTCATTCTATCTCTCCACAGCCCCTTCATCAACACACAACTAGGATGGTGTGCCTCTATCTGATATGAAAACGTTTGCTTGTCTGACTTCATATAAGGTAGTAGATAAAATTAAGCCAGATCTTTCATTTAGATTGATATTCCTGTCTGTTTCAGAGCACATGGCTCATACTTGCATTCTTCCAGCACACTCCTACTGCCTGCAAAAACAACTCCCTACCCATACAGGGCTTTGATTTTGCCAGTCTTGCTCCTCAGTACCTCGCCTAGTCACACTCTTAGAAGTAAAAAACTTCCTTAAATGTTTTGCATTTGATGTGTTTATTTTGATCCAGAAGTATGAAAATTCCTATTTTTATTAGGTGACCTACTTTAAAAGATGACCTCTTTTAAAAGAAGCTGTGATGCATTTTTCAGGCAATTCTTACTCCCTTCCTAAATCTTCTAGTTACTTGGCAAGATTCTCCTTCCCTTATTTCATAGATTGCATTGGGTTGGAAGAGACCCTCAAAGGTCATCTTGTCCAACTAGATCAAGCTGCCCAGGGCCACACCAGGTCTAATTGCGAACGACTCCAGGGATGGGGCCTCAACCACATCCCTGAGCAACTCATTACAGTATTTTACCACTCTCAGTGTAAAGAACTTCCTCATTATGTCCAACTTAAATCTACCCTGATCCAGTTTAAAACCACTGTCCCTTGTCCTATTGCTACAAGGCCTTCTAAACAGTTGTTCCCCAGCCTTCCTGCAGGTTCCCTTCAGACAATGAAATATAGTTAACAGGTCTCCCTTGAGCCTTCTCTTCTCCAGTCTGAATAACCCCAGCTCTCTCAGCCTGTCTTCTTAGGAGAGGTGCTCCAGCCCTCTGATCATCTTTGTGGCCCTCCTCTGGACCTCCTCTCTTGTGTTAAGGGCCCCAGAGATGGACAAGAACCAGAACCAGAATCAGAGGGACAGAATCACCTGGCATGCTGGCAATGCTTCTTCTGATGCCATTTGCCTTCTGAGCTGCAAGTGCATGCTGTTGGCTCACGTCCAGCTTCTCAAGTCCACCAGTATCCCCAAGTCCTTTTCTGCACAGCTGCTTTCAAATTCATCATCTCTCAGCATGTCCTAATTTAAAGAACTGCCCTAGACTAGGTGCAGGATCTTGCACTTTACATTATTGAAGTTCTGTTTACCTCTACTCGCAAGTTTCTGGAATTGGGAAACACAACAGACTTACTTTTGCAAATCAATTCTGTAAACAAGGATGAGTTCAGATGTGCATTGAAGTACTTTCCTGAATTTTATTGTGCTTGAGTATTTTNTCCAGAACTGCACACAGTAAGAAGACTCTGAGACCTTCCCTTTATATACAAACTTCTCTTGTCACTTACTATAGCTGTTCCAAATTCCATCAATAAAAGTAAAATAAGCATCTAGATATACTGAATTAAATCCTACTCTAACCTTAAAATTATCTATGATTCTATGATAATTTTTAGGTTTAAGAAGAATTAAATTCAATGTATCTAGATGCTTTTCTCATTCTGACAGTTTTTTCCTGAGATTTTGCTATAAATCACTTGTCAAGTATGTTTGTATCCAGCACCATAGGCAACTACTGCCAGGAGTAAGAAATACCTTAGTAAATGGCACTTTTTTTCTTATGACTTCACTTTACCCATATGTAAAAGGCAGAAAACATAATTTCTGAAATACTGCTGTGTTTAATTTGCCACTCTCTGGGAGAACTTTTTGAGCCTCCAGAAAATATTACAGAACTGGTAGAGAAATGTGGAATTATTATTTTTCAAAATAATAATCCTTGCTTATGAAGTTGCATGGAATTTAGCAGATTTGAAGTGACAAATGTTCCACATAATTTATGTGTTAGAAAAAAATACTCTAGAACTTAGAAGGACTTAGTGGAACAGTTTTGCTAATATACACTTTGTAATGTTTTCAAAGCAGAAATTACACTTGATCTATTTATTGGAATGGTTTGAGCCAGCTTAAGGAACAAATATAACTGTTTCTTAAATTCTCCATCACTTTTCCTTTGAGAATGATGGAACCATTTCGAGATTTTTTTTTAGGCAATAGGGCCTTTTGGGAATGATTCTGATGAAGCTTTCTCACTGAAAAATATACAGATGAAATGGTTTGTCATGATCATAGTTGGATGAAAACCATCCTAGGGATTTCCAAATGGCAGTTTGCAGAAAATATGCAAATTAATATTCTGATGCAGTATATGTGGAAATAAATCTACTATGAGTTATTAATTGTTATAGAGACTTTCCCTACTGTTTATTTGTTTTGGTTTTTTGTATGTCATAAAATGACAAAAAACCCTTGCTATAGGGGCTGAAATGACTGTCATCTGGAATGGAGACTGGACTTTGTACCTTTTCTTGTATCTCTGAACTCACCAAAAAGGAAAAATGGAAGTAGAAATATTCTTTGATGGAAAAAAAATGCTACTTTAATGGTATAGACATGGAAAAATGTTAAAGATTGTTAATGTGAGTTATCACATCAGACACCTGAAATCACTAGAAACATTGGCAAGTTACATTGAAATCTTCTATTCTGAGAGATTATTTCCAAGAGTGATTTTTTTTTGTCCCTAAGACATAACAAACAAAACCAAACCCAAAACCAACCAAACAAAAAAAAAAGCAATACTTCATGAGACCTCAAGTCTGAAAGCGGCCTCAGTGGAAGAAAAAGTGATAACAGAGGCTACATCTACAAGAGGGAGCATTTAGGATCAGATTATTAAGATATAAGCATCTGTTAAATACACAAAATGTGAGAAACCCAAGAAAACTCCAATCTAACAACTGACATCATTAAAGAAACACACATCGCAGCATAGAAAGATAATGAATCCATGTCTATTATCCTCAGATGTTTATCACAGTTCTATAAATTGCTCCTATAAATTTTTTGCCTGGCCTTTTGGCTGAGATTTGTACAGGTATGGACAGTGTAAGCTTTACTAGGAGGCTGGACACATGAGCCTGAGCTTCTCACTGCTTCTAGCATTGCCTCGGTCTAGCCAGAAAGAAGTGCAACACCGTGAGCATTACATTCACTGGGTGAAATACTTGGTCTTTGTAGAAGTCATCACAACTCTGTTTTCTTGACTAGCTCTGACCATAATAATAGTTATGACTGAAGCTGAAACAGACCTTTGGAGATCATCTTGTTCAACTTCTCTGCTCAAGCAGGGCCTCACAGATCATGTTGCACAAGATCTGATGTATTTTGCCAGATGGGTTTTCAATGTAGAAACTCCACAATCTCCCTGCACAATCTCTGCTGTTTCTCAGTCACCTACAGATGTTCAGCTTATGGTTCTTGTGTTTCAGATTGTGCCCACTGACTCTGATTCTGTCATTGGGCACCACTACAAACAGTCTGTCTTCCTTACATCCTCCCTTCAGATACTTATACACATCGATGAGATCTCCCCAAGCCATCTCTTGTCTAGGCTAAACCATCCTAGATTTTAGCCTTTCCTCATAGAAGAGATGTTGCAGTTTCTTAATCATCCTTCTGGCCCTTCATTGGATTCTCTCCAGTATGTCTGTGCCTCTTTTACACTGAGGAGGCCAGAACTGGACACAGTACTCTAAAGATGGCCAAGAGCTGAGTAGAAGGGAAGGATCCCCTCCTCCAATCTTTTGGCAACACTCTTCCTAATGCAGCCCAGGATACCATTAATCTTTCCCACGATGGCACACCAGGACTCCCAGGTTCTTTTCTGCCTTCCAGCTTGTAAGCCTCCAGCATGAGCTTGTGCTTGGGGTTGTTCCTCCCCAGGTGCAGGACTGTGCACTTCCCCTTGCTGAACTTCAGAAGATTCCTGTCAGTCCATTTTTCCAGCATGTCAAGGACCCTCTGAATGGCAGCACAATCTTCTATATATCAGCCACTCCTCTCAGTTTTGTATCATCAGCAAAACCCCATCATGCAGACCATACTGAACAGGATCGCACACAGTATTAATGCCTGGGGTACTCTGCTGGCTAGTGGCCTCCAACAAGATTTTGTAGCATAAATCACCTGTGAATCTAGCTGTACAGTTTTAAATTCACCTGACTTTCTGCTCATCCAGCACTTCAGTTTCTCTGTGAAGATATTATAGGAGATAGCCTTACTGATGTTCAGGGCAACCTGAACAAGGAGGTTGGAACTAAATGATCTTCAAGGTCCCTTCCAACCCTCACAATTCTGATTCTGTGATTCTGGGAGATGATGCTGACTGCTCTTCACCTACCAACCTATTCATCTGATCGTAGAAGGATACGTTGGTCAAGCATGACCTTCCCTTTGTGAATCCGTGTTTGCTTTTGCCTATGCACTCTCCCCTTGGTCCCACCACTCTTGCAGTTCTTCCTGCACTGTTATGGCTGACAATTTTAATAATTCCTTTATTCTAAAAATGCTTATGGCCAGTAGCTCAGGCATTTTCCTAAGAGGAGACATATAGCCTGAAGAGAGTCAGAGAATTAGTAAACATGCTTGATAATTAGTATTAACATTGTGATAATTAAACAGATTAAAAAATATCATTAAACAATTAGAAAGGTGTAATATTTCTACTCATATAAATAAATACTGTATGTTAAGTCCATATACTCCTTTTACATAATATTTTTGTTAATGCTATGCAGGTTGAATTTCCAGGAACCCTGAGAAGCCTGAGAACCCTGAAGGAAGCTATCTTGAACCACATGTGGATAAACCGTGCAAGTCATTTAAAGTGATCGTTCAACTTTTCATTTCATAGTGTGCATTGGGCATCAGCTGAAACCTCTGGTTCCAAATAAAACTTAATGTTCTGCTAAAAATTATGACTTTCATTCAGACTGATGTTTGAAGTACTTGCTGTTAATTTGCCTGTTCAATCTATTCCATCTCCTTACTAAACACTCCATTAAAATATTCAGAGTGAGTTAACGTGATGGTTTATATTACTTTCAGAAAGGACAGCATGGTATTTTTAGGACTGTGGATTGAAATTATGAAATGCCAGTCTTTCAGATTTCATTTAGACAGGTTGTGATACCTTCCATATAATCATTGTTTCAGAACCTAGTATTCTCTTGTCATAGGATCTACTGTCATTTATCTACCAACAGGATTTTGGTATGAATGACTGTATGATATGCAGCATATTATTAGAATTAACATATTATTAGTGTTGGGTACACTGAGGTATGATGAATGTGTGCAAATTCGTTCAGGTCAGTATCACACCACACACAGAGGATACCAATGACACCTGCTTCAGGCAGCTCTCATCTATAAACTCTGATAACTTGACTCCAGGGTTTACAGTTGTTTTGCACAAAACAATGATAACTTGAGGATGAGTTCAAAACAAGAAGAAGATATTGTGTTATCTATCAGCATCGATGCTTAGACTATGTGTTTCTTGATGAATAAACCAAGAATCTGTAATATTTTGCTGGAGAAAAATGTGAACTCTATGTAGGCCAAACAGGATTATCTTCTTAATGACAGCAATTTGCATTACTTTTAATAGGATTTATTCTTAGTGGCTTGTAGCAGAGAATGAAAGAAACATTCTGGCTCATCCAACAAGACGAGTTCCCTAAATGAGTTCACAGGGTTATATGTAATACTGGTATTGCACCAGCACCACTAGGAGACAAGGATCTCACAAAGGTACAACCAAAAATTACTGAACTTGTTTTAGTCCTTTTGAACATAAACAAACATTTTGTTCAGGAAAATAAATTTTCATATAATTTTTACCTGAGACACGGCAAGAGAAATACAGACTATTAAAGGCATTCTCTTGTGGTAAGTGGAGTGCAGCATCTATGGTGGGTGCAGTGGGTGCAGAGGAGCAGTTCTGCCCCAACACCAGTCAGGCTACCATCCTCTTGGCTGCTGCTATTTATTTCTCCATGGAGGCATAAAATGGGGATGGGGAACTTAAGACACAGAAGAAGTTTTACTGAAAAATCAGTGATACTTAAGACTTGCTGTCTGAATACCAGAGAAGATTGGCATTCTTCAGAGCTTTCCGAGTAAGTGGTCTGATGGAAATGCATAGGATCAGAAGACATCTTGTCACAAAAGTCACGCACTGCCTGGCTTCTCAGAAGCTGCTCTGTTAACTTATGCAGTGAAGGTGAGGTGATGATGCAAAAAGTCTCCACTATCCACATATAAAGCACAATACAGAAAATGTGCGACTTAATAGTAACAGTTTTTCAGATGTCATGTCATGCTTTCTACATACCCACACATAGGCTGAAATCTTTGCATAACTTAGGCCAACTGCTTTAGGCTGTGCAAAAACCTAGATGCTACTTAGGAGCTTTGCATTGGAGATGTGTAGGCTGCATAGTAAAACAGCTAACCAGATAGCCTTAACTACAAAACCTTGCTAATTTGTGAACTATCATCCCCTTCTGCCCTTTTCTTGTGTTTTATGTGCTTTATGCTTATGCACTGGTAAAGATAAAGGAGGTCAAGTCCAATATTTAATGCAGTATCATATGAGTGTAATGCTATTACTAGCTAAAATAAATTGGAATTATGTCACTGAAGAAAGCATACTACAGAACTAATACTATCTGAAGGCTTTTTTGGTATAAGATCCTCCAGCCTCTACAATCTAACCATAAAATACCCCAAATATTGAACTATATTAATCTGAACAGAAAAAAGATCTGCAATTCAACAAATGATTGGCTGACAAGTATCCATTTAAAATGGATGATATATTTAGCTGAAAGAGACAACAGTATGAAACATAAACCTTTAAGAGAAGCTCTTAAAGCTCTATGGCTTAAGTTACTGTAAGACGTGACTGGCAACTGACTGACTTTGAATTCCCCAAAGGAAGCTTTATTTTTGAAGCAATCTTAACAACTGTGTCACTGAAGTGTAGTAATAACCAAAAATGATGTGTTCATAGATTATCTCCTGTTGTTTGATAACCAAGCAAAGTGTCAAATGATTTCATCCCTTAATAAGGAGCTACTGAATAAGTACATGACTATTAAGAAATATTCAGAGATGTAACATAAATAGTCTGCAGTTGTTGATTATTTAGTAGACAGTTTTATTCACAAGAGATAGTCCAAAGTTTCTTTCATAAAAGAAAATACTATGGGAGGGCTGGCAACTGACCAGACCTAACTTATGAGATGCCTGGGATATGGCCCAGAATGCCATAGTCTGTGATGGTACAAGGTTTTTAGTACAAAGAAACATATTTTTTTAAAGATGGAGAAAGAAATAATGATGATACTTCTTATCAGTATTGAATGTTAGGGAAGGGTACAACTTGTGGACTGCAAGTGGAAAAATTATGGCTTTGATTAGTGAGAACATACTTTCCTTAGTTAAAACAGAATTTCTGTTGATAAACAGGGCCCTTTAGCACTGTCTTCTAATTTATCAGGACAGAACGGGGCAAAACTAAGAATGAGAATAGAAACGCTCCTATAGGAATGTGGATGACTTGCCTGATTGAACAACAAACTGATCATTGCAACTCTGCAAATGAACTGGAAAACACCACCTTCCTCCCATCAGTTCCACCTGAGAAGCTACAAAAAGAATTACCTTTTTTTTTTTTTTTTTTAAATGCAGTACTTACCTCAATAAAAACTCATTTAAGTGCTTCTCAGAAGGGTGTGTATGTGATTTAAAATGCTCTGAATGATTAAAATATGTGATCGCTACTTGTATTCGGTAAACAGTAGTCATCAGTCAAATTATATCAGTCAGATTAGACTGCTGAAGAGGGAGAAATTCATTAGACCAAGAAACTACGCTCCTGTATAGTAGATATTATTGTAAAGGAGCCTGAATGGACTAAAGCAATGAATCACTCAGACTCCATGGTGTAGAACATAAACAGATTCTTAGAATGAGTAACTGCCTGAGCCGGCCTGAAAGCTGTATTACCTGTATCTTGACCTTTAGAGAGTGCCAAAAGAGCTCAAAGTACTGACTAACTTCCAAGGAAAGGGGATTTTCTTTAAAACTATCAACAGAATGTTGTAGGCTTTTATGTATGTCTTGCATATATAAATGGAAAAACATTGCTGTAAGCATTATCAGCTGGCAGCTGGCAGAGGTAGAGGCTCTCTCCCTATAGTAGGGAACTGACGAAGCAATAAAACCAGCCCCATCACATGGTACAGAGCACATGTGTATGATATTAATGTTGGGGTTGAGCCCCACTGAGTATCTAAGGTCATTTAGAATTGATCTAGTGCCTTTTTGAAGAATAAATATTTTGTACACTTTCCTAATAAACTCACAACAGCATAGACAATGATGTAATTCCACTGGCACAGAAGCTTAACTGGCATGAAGTAAGGACCTGCATCAGAAAATATGATTCCATTTTAGTTGCAAAATCCCTTGCGTGGAGTCAGCAGAAACAAAGATGAAAGTTTAAGTCTGCAATAGAATTGTGATACGTCTGAGCTGAGTCATTACCTCTTGAAAATATTAATAACGAGCTCTCACTTTAATTTGTTTCCTTCAAGAACTATTTTAGCTTATTCTGCACAGTTCTCTAGTGTGTATTTTAGCTAAAGCAGAGATCCCAAAAAATGATGGAAAACTCGAAGAAGTCACCTGAATGGTGAGGTTTAGACCTGCTGCTGCTCTTGGATGCTGATCATACTTGCACCATCTCCCCATTACTGCTGCTGCCTGTGTACCCACAGTACAGCAACACTTGCATCAGGAACCCTCTCTAATCATGAGTTTTGCCTCTGTGAATGAGTGAGGAAATAATATTTAAGTTTGACAGACCTTCTCATCCTTGAGCTTCTGCTCTTTGTTACTCCATGAAATATTTTCCCCTGGTTCAAATGCAGGTGGCTATAAGATTATAAATGACAGAGCCACTGACAGAACAGAAAATGTACTCAGTACAACCTCTGTGGGTTGGCTTGGTTTATATAAGCCGAACAGGGCAATTATGGACTCCTTCCTTGAACAGGATTGAGCAGCTGTGTAAATCCAGTATCATTAAGTGGCAGTAGTGCTGTCTTGTAACACAGAATAGGAGAAGCGACAGGGAAATCTGCGAGCTCCTTTGGTTTTAACTGCAGAAGCAAACTGGGGCTGGATGTAGCACAAAAAGAAGAATCGAAAAGAAAGGTATGCTAAGGTCTAATACCATCTAGTGTGACGGTAGCATAAAAAAATGTAGGACAGAAGATATCTGTAATGTCTCTTTGTGTGTATATTACTAAGGATACCTCTGAAAAGCTTGCCAGTAAACAGATACTGCATTTTCCAAAGCCGTGGGGATGCTTGTAAAAAAATTACCTGTTTCATCTTATCTGTGGAAACGGTTCACATTTAATGGTAATATTTTAAATAATGAACAACTTTGAGAGCTGGGAATAAGCAAAAGCATTTTCTGTTTGGTTATTCATTCTCTTTATTTGCAGATGCCATGTAGGAATTAGAATTCAATTAAAGTGTCTGTTTTTTAAGACAGAAAAATAATTCTCCTTATGGATTAAGAAGACATATTCCATTTCAGAATACTACTATTTGTATATTTCTACAGCTGTCTTACTTTATTTTCCTCCAGATGTTAGCCTGAGGGAAAAAATAGTTTTGTTTTCCCAGTATTAAATAGTATTAAATATCAAATAGTTGATTTATCAGGAAATTTAAGGTGTTGTTTCCAAACATTCTCCTTCTGCTTGAAACAAATTTACTTCAGGAGTGGAAAAATGCCTATTAGTCATCAATAGCTTATAGTTTATAGATGAGTTTAAAGCATTATCAACTAAATTAATCTCATTGCATAGACTAAATTCCAGACCAATAATGCAGAGGAGAATTAGTGGAGGACAGATTAAATAGCCACAGGTAACTGAAAATGAAGAGAAGTAATAATTTGCATTTGGCTTACGATATAAACGCAATATAAAGGTTTGCATTTTCTAACTTGGTGCAATCCAAGGCTTACTTTTGGTATCAAGGCCAAAGTTTTAGAAATGATGCTTATTTTAGATATGCATTTCCTGGGAGTCAAGTCAGATTCTGAAAATAATCCTCACTTCAGTTGTTCCTGTATCAGTGCAGCTTCCTAGTGTGAAGAGAGAAAGCTGATCTTGTATTTTTTCTTCATGGGTGAGACATGAAAGCTATGTCTGGGCTGAGGGTGAATGTCCTCTACACTTGAACTCAAGGTCACTTCACCTCAAGGGATTTGCTAGGCTGCTCAGCAATTTCTTTCCAGCCTCTGCATCCAGATTTCTACCCCTTTGGCACAGATAGCCAAGTCTTTTTCGGAGGCTTAGCACACACCAATGTTCTTCTAAAGGTGGAACAAGTCTCACTGTTTCCTTTGAGACAAACCACTGCCTTCTGCAAAGCCAATCTAACAGTTATGTTTGCTCAGGAAAAGACTTAAGCTTCAGACTCTCTTCAGCTCCAGTGATACTAGTTCCTACAAAAATCAAATGCAAAACTGGGGGAATCTCCTCATTGTTCTGGCTCTTTGTTGATTTCACACTCAGCTGGGACTGGGTGGAAAGCAGCACACTCTCCTCACCTCACCCACCTCTGACAGCCACTGTCACATCCCAGGAATCTGAACTGGGATTTCACCCAAAGCAGTTCTAATACTATGTTCAGTGCTGAACTAAACTCTGCTGCCATTTTGCATTAAGCTTGACCTAAGCTTACCTAATGGACTATTATTAAGAAGGACACAGATTTTGACTCCTGACTGGGTCAGGATAAACAATATTTTTTTCAGTCCAGGCAGCAGTGTTGAAGTTTGAATATTGTACATGGATATGCACAGTATTAGTGTCATTATTTTTTTTAAATAGTTATCAGAAACCTGAAAATGTAGGCATTGATAGATTTCGTTTTACCTAAGGAGCCAGACATAGTTTGAGGACTACAACAATGAGATGAAGTCCTTCAGTTCCACTGAAGCTCCACGTCAGATGCTAATTTATGAGTCTGTGCATGAGCACCTTCCCAAGTCACATGGGACACCTGTGTGAGTTTTGTGGGTGTGGATTCAGCAGGTAGTTGAACCTAGCTCTATGCCCTAGACTAACACTCCCCAAAGTGCACATTCCTTTAATTCTGCAGTCACTTGCTAAAACATCAGGATTCCCAGACTTCAGCTACTGTCTTTTATACTGAACAAAAAGCTACATTGCCTGTACAGTACCACTGTAAATTTATAGCTTGCAGAGCTTGTTGAAATCCTCTGGGATAAAAGGTCCTCTGTAAATGCAGGTATTTTATTAGTACACATGGGAGAATATATTGAAGCACTAAGTAAATATCTGCAGGGTGCTAAGCAAAGGTTAACTATTACTGCCAGTCAAACTAGGACAGTGCCAAATAGCCTGAAAGAGATACTCTATGGGCAACAGCAGATCCTTTAAAGCTGGATGAAGCACTGAAAACAGACACCTGAACTCTTTTTTTTGGTAAGGTCTTTCTCATGTATGTGAGTGAAGCCACCAAGGGGGTAATATCCTTATTCTTCCATCAGAATCCTCACAGCAAAAGAGCATCAAGCATTTGCAGTGTAGCTTGTACTAATGAGAGTGGAACAGGAGATGAACTTATGGGAGGGGAAGAGGAGCTGAAGGTCTATATGCAAAAGAGAACCCATTAAGGATTTCTGGGATTACGGGAGTGTTTGCCAGCAGAGGTAAAGTTGAGAACTTAGAGAGTCTTGTGGACTGCAAATTACAAATTGTCCTTTGTGGATCTAATGTCTCTATTAAAAAAAAAAGTATTGGCTCTAATTAAATTAGATAAGGATAAGGATAAGGCATCTTGTATTGTGACAACATTTTCTTGTGGAGACCAAATCTCTCATCTGTTACAGGCTTTGCCAGAATTGCTATTACATTCAAGGAATCAGAAAATAATATACAGCTGGGCNATACTGGAAGGCTACTATATTATGATAGCCAGACTATTATAACATTAATATTTATAATAATATTAAACATTATATATTAATAATTAAATGTCATACAAATATTATTATAATCT
Source organism: Ramphastos sulfuratus (assembly GCA_013399055.1). NCBI lineage: Eukaryota > Metazoa > Chordata > Aves > Piciformes > Ramphastidae > Ramphastos > Ramphastos sulfuratus. The sequence goes on along the minus strand of WBNM01009364.1, from coordinate 24,076 downwards.
TTAATATTGTAATATTAGCTGGGCTAATATTCTTCCTCAAAGTTCTATTATAGGCTACAGATAGGGGAAAGGACACTGTGTAAGTGACATGTAGCAGGAGGTCAATTACTGTGCAAAATCATTTCACCAGGTAATATTTAGTACTCAAACTTCATCTCCTTTCAGATGGCTTTTCCCAGCCTACATGGGAAAAGCCCCAGAAAATGCAGTTGTTTGCTATAGGTTATTGTGCCACAAATGTTACTTTTCACATTTTTGCCATTTCCAAACTAACAAATGGTGATGGCTTTGCCCTTTCAGTTATAATAATATGTTGTCCAAACCTCAATAATGCCCTCCCTAGGGACTAAATTATTTTAATGGAAAAAATTAATTAAGATTCCCCCCACCCTCATTTTTGCAAGCTTGTGCACTTCTACTCAATTATTAAATACTATGGAAAAAATCGTTTCCCCCAAAATGGTGGCTTGACTTGACATGTGAAATATGGAAGGTTTTAGGACATTTTATTCTGAGATTAGAAAATAACTCTGCTGATACAAATTATTAAAGTAGTGTATGATAAACATATGGTTCAGATTAGCACCAAGATGCTAAGATTATCTGATCTGACCTCTTTGTTTCTTTTGTTCACCTGGCACTGCACAACAGTAAAAGCAATGAGGGGCCAAGTCTTGGAATCTTTTTGCATTAGACTGTCCATACAAGGTTTTACTACTGCAGAACTCCCAACACAGCCCCAGCATTAACACACTACATTTCCCAACCTCCTGTAAAACATGCCAATACACCAAGGGGTTTTGGTGGAGTTCCTATTTTATCAGCCCTTCCTTCTGTTGACCTATACCAGGCTGATCTTTCAGCTAAATTAATTCTGTTTTCCCAGGATGAGATTATGCAATAACTTCAAATAAAACAGTTCCTCTAGTCTTTCAGACTTAACAGTATTTTCATTAATTTCTGTTAAGTGTTATTGTGGGCTTCTCTAAATCTTGATCAATTTTCCAGCACTTACCCAGCCAGAAACTGGTCACAGTATTCTTATGTCAGCCAAATCCCGACCAAATGCACAAGTGAAATGGTCTCTTTACTCTCTTCCACATGGCTTTGTTTAAACACTGAAGGATTTCACTTGGCCCCTTTAGCCACACTTGTGCACTGGGAACTGATGACTGGCTTATTACCAGGACAGTAAGTCATCACTGGAGTGATTGCTCATTAGTACAGAGCTCCTGATCTTTAGGTATGAGCCAATAAACCGAACAGAAACATATACTGTCTGCTTGTGCTGCTCAAAAACACAATCCAAATTCTGCTACTGACCTGTCAGCCTCATTGTCTACTGCTCCTTCAGACCCCATAAGCTTCTCGGTCATGATTTTTTTTCCTTCCAGGTTACTGATGAAAAAATGAGACCATCTGATGTCAAGACCAAATTTTTGAAGGCTGCAGTAAATATTTTTTTTGTTTGTTTTATTTGATGAGGCTTCAGAGTCTACAGTTTCACAAGTCAGTTACTTGCATATCAACATCTCTAATCAGTTACTTTTGTATACTGTTTCTTAAGCAGAAATTTGTACAAGTCTAGGTCAAATGATGTGCCAAAGTGTAAGTATGTTGCATCTCCAATATTGCTTTTAACAATTACATTTGTAATTTAGTCGAAAGTATTGAAATATAAGTCAATTAAAAGTTTTCTTAACTGGGATTAATCATTTATTAATCCTATCACAAAATCCTATCACTGAGACTAACTATTGTCTAGTTTTTTCTAGCTGTTTATCTATCCTGACACTGATACCAGGCTAATCAGTTTGTAACTTGAGTAAATCCTTGAGTATTCATCCAACATAAATTCTTTTTGCAGAGAGTGGCCCAAATTTATCAGCAACGATTCTGGATTTTATCAGGTAGGCTATAACCTAGGACATGCATCTCTTAGCAAAGAGCTGTAATCACTAGGCCATAACACCAAGTTCGTCCATGGTTGCTTTTCTTTTGGTTTCATCTGTCTTCCACTGCTGTTTAAAACAATGGCTCCATTTAAATAGATCATTCCATAGTCTCATCTTGGGGCATGAGATGAAGGAATTGAAGGTTTGAATCTCCTCAGACCCAGGAAGGATTGAATTATCAGATTTCTAACCATGCCCAAAACCATCCAGGTTTAAAAGAATCAGCATTCTTCAGGAGAGGACTTTGTGTCCTGTATCTGGACAGGACAGGAAAGCCTCCCAGGACAGGAGGTCAGAAGAATGATTCTGTCTTCATTGTCACTTACCAGCAAGCTCTTACTTGCTTTGCTCAGTTAGTAGGCTTTCTTTGTTGCCCTTTGGGTAGGCATCTTCTTCCTGTCAATTTGATATACTCTCTAAGGATATGTTACCACTCCTCTGAATCGAGTACGAACAAGTTGCATTTTCTTTAGGCATTCCAGTGCCTAAATTACAGTCATCTTGATAGTAATTTTGGTTCTCTACTTGATATTATTGAAGTCAAAGGTAAAAAGTAATTTACTTCACTGGTGGTGCGCCTAGATGATATACCACACCCTCACCTGTATATTGATTTCACTAACATCAGAGAACCTATGACAAATAGCTATATTGGCTAAATATTTAAATATTTGGTTTTATTATTACTATTATTTTCTAAATAATGTAATTTTATTTCTAAAGAAAAGTTGTAAGTTGTTCTAAACCGAGTTGAGGTATTAATCTTTTATTTGATGCGTCACTAAAGTGTGGCATGCCCACATTTCCTAGTAGAATTAAAATATAATTTAATAACTATATTTAAAATTGTACTTAAATTTGGTGTGTTGGGGATCTGAAGATTAAATTCAATGGGGCCAATTCAATTAGATATACAGTGGACCTCAGTGAAGATGCCAGCTTCTGGAGAACACAGTTATTAATCACTCTGAGCCACATCGTGTCCTCTGAGTTAGCTAAATGCATACACAGAACTGGTCTTAAATTGATATCCTTAAGGACAAGACCTTCTGCTCCTTTAAGAATGAGACAATGATAACAATGCAATCAGTGAAAAAGCCTGACTGAATACAAATCTGACTATCCCATCCTAGAGGGAGCACTTAAGAGATTTTTGTATCTGAAGGTATTTCAACTACAAAAAATTCTAAATATCTCAAGTAAAAAAGCTGTTATCATAGAATCATGGAATATTAGGGGCCAGAAGGGACCTCAAAAGATCATCTGGTCCAGCCCCGCTGCCAGAGCAGATCACATTAGAATGCATTCAGACGGTTCTCGGATATCTCCAGAGAGGGAGACTCCACAACCTCCCTGGGCAGGTGGTTCAAGTGCTCTATCACCCTCACAGTGAAAAAATTCTTCCTCAGGTTCACGTGGAACCGCCAAAATGTGGCTGGATGACATAGATAACTGCATAAACAATGGGAAGAAACAAAGCAAGTTCTACAGTGATTTTTTATCTTATCTGGAAGGACATCCAGAAATAAGAAGTTTAAACTTTTTTCAGTGTATCTGTACATCAAATATAAAATGCAACGCATAGTGAGCATGCGAGGTGAAGAGCACTTCACCTTGGAAACAGAAGAGCTCCTTCCTAGAGTTTTAAGATTAAATATTCATGAAATAGTGAAATAAGTAAACTTTTGAATGCTGCGTAGGAAAATTAGATTATCTAATAAGCCATTGAAGCAAAATCAAACATCTCAGCTCTCTGATCTATTCCTATTTTAGAACAGTAATGAAGGGACCGGTTTGCTTCATAAGTGATCTTCCAAAAGCTGTCCTAACCCACAGTCCTAAATTCAGAACCTATCTCCTACCCAGCCAGAACATGTGCTCTGCAAATTTTGTATTCCAACTTTATTCCAACTTGTATGCTGTGAAAAGGACAAGGTACTTGAATTCCACCATAAATTTTACAAAATGAAGTAATAGGGGTATTCACAGTTTGTTATGGGAAAAGCAGCTTTTAACAGTCTTTTTGATACATTCATACACAGGTCAGCCAAACTAACCCATGCTATCCATTCTGATTTGAAGTGAAATTCAAACATGTTATTAAATGTACTGATCTGCACTAAGGATGAAACCTGATAATTATTATTAGCTCCATTATATACTGCAGTGTTGGCATCGGTATTTCATAATCAGTCTCATAGTGTAAAATGTATAATCATTCATCTTTCTTCTCTACTTGCACAGCAGTCAACTGCCAAAGACACTTACATGAATTTAAATCTTGTAGTGCCACACTAGTTTTCACTCCCTGAGCAATGGAGAGAGTACAGTAGAATTTCTGCGTCATTTACTTTGGATATCCTTTCCCATGTATGTATCAGTCCTGCCAGCATTTATGTATATAACTGTTGGCAGCTAAACAGTTGCTTATCTCACTGAGGCTAAGACCATTAATGCTCCTGCAATTTTCACATTTTTAGTACTCCAAATTCAGTTTACGAAATATCTTCAGAATTTCCCATTATTTCTAGAAGCTTACTTTACTGTGTGCTTATTATTAGCAGGGTAGAAAAAAAGAATACTGTTATGCAACTTTTATTCCTTTCTTCATGATGCATTCTGGCTTCATTCCATGCCCCTTAAAACCATGGGGAAGCTCTCTGGCTTAAATGTGTACTAGATCAAGCCCTGAGTGAATCGCTCAGGAGCTCTGTTTCTATGATCAGACACCCACTTGCCAAGGGACCACTGCTTCCCTTTCCTTGCCATTTCTTTGTTGCAATCCATTCCCCTTAGCCTACTGGTATTCAAATAACCTTTCTTTCAACTACAGTAACACGAGTCATTTATTCCCAAGTCATTATTTCAGTTCTTTTCAAACACTGGCAGCTACTACCCTGATAATATTGAACTGCACTATGAATTCCTCCCAGGTGGAAGAGCCTCAGGCACTGGTACAGGCTTGGGGCTGACTGACTGGAAAGCTGCTTTGCAGAAAAGGCTCTTGTGATCCTGGTGGATCCCAAATTGAACACAGGACAGCAATAAGTCCTGTGGCAAGGAAGGATAACAGCATCTGGGACTGCTCTAGGAAAAGCGTTGCCAGCATGATGAGGGTAGTGATCCTTCCCTTCTACTCTGCACTGGTTGAGTACTGGGTCCACCACAGGACTCCTCTATAAAAAGGAGACATGGACATACTTGAGAGAGCCCAGTGAAGGACCACAAATATAATTAGGGTCTTGGCTCACCTGGCATACAGGGAGAGGCTGAGAAAGCTGGGACTGCTTAACTGGAAATGCTTAAGGAGGGATCTTATGCCTGACTGGGAAAGTAAAGAAGACAGTCATGCTCTTCTCAGTGACAGGATGAGAGGCAACAGACACAAACTGAAGCCCAGGAAATGTAACTTAAGAAAAAAACTCCTTTATTGTGAGGGTGGTCAAACTCTGCAACAGGTCCAAACAAGTTGTGGACCCACCACCTTGGAAACACTCAAAACCTAACTGGATGTGGCCCTGAATGATCTCCTGTAGATGATCTGAGGTCCATTCTAACCTCAGTCTTTCCATCATTCGCTTGAATAGAAAAATATTCGGTGGAGAGGGTATTGGAATGTAGTTCTCTCTCCTTCAATAAAATTCTGTACATGTGTATTACTAAGAATACCTACTACCAGAAATAACCGCAATGATGAGTTGTTGTTGGTTATAGGTCCTTCGTAAATTCAAGAAATTCACTTCTAACAAGCCCATGCTTTCAATTAAGGGTTGTGGGATGCTCTTTAACAGAGTTTTGTACAGGACTGCATTCTATATACACTTGACTGGTTAGACAGGTTTGATGGAAGGAGGGAATCAATAATTTAAGTTCTTTTAAAAATATGCCTAAGTACATCACAGAGAATATAAAAACTTCAGGGGAAAGGTGATATTATTATTTAATGCCTTGTTGATGAGGTTTATTTTGGTAAGCTCTTGACAGCACAGTGTAACATATCATCTTTGCGTTGACATAAACACTATCAAAATGTGAAAGGATGCATAGCAGAAAAAGATCTGCATCTAAAATAGATTTTTGAAGGAGAAAATTATTTTTTCATTCCCAATAGCATGTTGATTTTGCTTTGTTAGAATTCTGCCAACACATTTAAGCAAAATTTAAAAGCACTTTTGTTATTGTATGTCATTCTTTCCAGGTTTGTTTAAAATTCTCAATTTCTTTCCACCTTCCACTCAACACTGAAAAAATATTTGTTGGTATTTGTGATGGGGATGAATGTCTTTATGTTTCCATCGCTTTTGCAGTAGGTACTTGCACTGTGCACTGTGCACATTTTTACACTGGAGACCAAGACCTGTTCTGTTTTTCTCCTTCGTGTCCTTTGTTTGCTTTGCTGAGAGCGATGGAAAAAGCTCCAGAGGGCAGTGTTGTGCTGAAAGCTTCAGTTTTCTGGGCTCTGCCTGGATACTTTTTGGGTACCAGAAGGCTAAATGTTATTTACTCACATGCAGACTTGCTCAAATGGCTTAAGTCTAAATTCCACAATGGCCTTGAATATACACATTTTATGACTGGGGTCCTTCGCAACAAACAAATTAACTGTGCTTGTGCACATAGTCTGATCTTCGAGGTTTTTCAAATGCTGAGTTAGATGGAATAAATTTTTTAAAAATAAAAGAAATCTCAGTCATCTTAAATAATCCTGTGCTGGAATTGCCAAGCAGGCTCAGTGGGTTGGAATATTAATTTCCCTGCTTGTGTCACATGGGGAAAAAGAAGGCAAGATATCATCCCCATGAGAGGACATTCTCCCTTAAGAATTCTGTGAAGGAGCGGCAGCTTTCTGTTCCAGTCAAGGAACAGTGTGTTCACTGGGAGAGGCTGCAGAAAAAGCATCAAATCACACACTTCCTCAAAGTATGGCCTCACATACCTTCTTCCCTCTGCCTTGTCCTGCCCTTGGTGAGATGCACACCAGAACGGCTACCTGGCTGGGGAAAAGAAAGCACCACCAGGAACAATTGTCACTGAGCCTTGAGAAAATTCTGGCTGCCTTTTTTTCACTTTTTGAGCATATTTCACATTTCCCCCTAAACCAAATACAACTTGGACATGTCTAAACCAACCTCCCAATGAACAGAATGATTGTCAATGAATGGCTACATTCTATAGCCTTTCAAACCGTCATGCTCTCACACCTAGACCCACGAGCCTACCTGCTCGTACATTTCTTCTCCTTCTTGCCCCACGACCCCTGTGTCTCTTGTAGTCTGTCCACACTACCTCTGTTCCCCAAGCATCCAAGGTGCTCACAGGTACCCTGCCACCTGACAATTTCTGTCATACTCTTTCACACTGAAATCCAATGTCTATCTTCCTTCAACTGCAGTTCCTTCCTTTGCTTACTTTGCAGTGCCCACAGTTTCTTCTTTCCTTGGTCCTCGGAGACAACTCTTGTTGCTCATCGTGCTTCTTGGGTTACAGGAATGAGCGGTAACAACAAAGGTTATGAGTATCCTGACCAGTTGGCTAAGGACAAGCCCATGCTATGACAGATACTGAGTCTAGATGCACTTGCTCACCTCCTCAAACAGCAGAAATCACCCTGAGAGCTGTGAGCAGCTCATAGCTTGGACTATTTGGATGCAAGATGACATTCAGAAGAAGGCTTTCAAGAGCTGACATACCACCTTTTTTTTTAATATGCTCTTCAAGCAGAACAATGGAACAGCTGTAAACATAGCATGGCCTGAACCCACTACAGGTATCCCAGAATATTGGTCTGTTTGGATTCTTTGCTAGATGATATGCGTAGGAAGGTACCATGGGACTGTCATTGTGAGTTGCAGTTCTGTGATGGACAGAACATTTTTCAATTTAGGTTGCTTTTGAGCCTGCGCACCACTCAGCAACAAAGACAGAGTAAAGATCAGATGCTGTAAATGTTTACAGACTTTTAGTCCTTACAGGGTAAGCCTAAATTTTCACCTGCAAATGAACTCTGCTTTCCTACAATGAGACAATCAGAAGCCAGCACAGCGGCATCAGACGGAGCTAGCTCAGGGCAAGAATTAGCATTTGCTGATTTTTTATTGAATAGGGACAAATATGGTTGAGTTTTGCAGTTGTTGCCCTCCAAAAAACACAGTATATCAAGGCTATAGCAGCTGGAAAAAGAAAGGAAAAAAACTGACAAGAGTAGGACAGGACTTGTGCAAAGGAAGTGGTAATTGGATACTTGTCACAGAAATACCTAACACCTATAAGTCTGGTAGCAAAACATTACTTCCATGAGTGTTAGCAGAAGTCTCTGCCATATGGAACTACTAAATCCCATGTGGATTTTTAGGATCTACTAGAAGGCAGGGTCATTTGCTCCCACATTGGTGACACGAGCACCCCATGTCTATATACAAGAGCTTCATTGGCAGGAACAGCTATTGACAGGCTGTTCAGGAGCACCCACAAGTGAAACAGGTTTTCAACTTGCACATGAGACTGTGAGAAATACATCAGTCTTCAAACTGCTTATACAGCAGAGTGAGGCTTTGCTATTAGCTCTCTTCATAAAACATATCCCTAGATTCATGATTTGATGACAGTGATGTGCTCTGTGCTGAGAAAAGGGAGTGGAAAAGAAAATATTGCCATCTGCTTGTGTAGAAGTTTAAATTCATGCACTATCTCTCCTGCACAGTGAAAGAAGAATGACTTTTCTCTTTTTGTTACATTTGGTCTTGAGAGTGAAGCAGTGTTCTCAGGGATGTGAATAAAGACTGAAGTGCGTTCACTATCAAGCTGCAGGTTCTCACTTAAGGTGTCTGCATTGAAAGCCTCCAGAATTCACAGAACCTCTCTCCAAGCCTGTCAATCAAACTATTGATCTGTTTCTTGAAGCTCCACTGATTGTCAAAGGAACCTAGGCTGCTCATACAGATCCCCATGGGACCCATCTAGCTTCCATGGTGATACTGTTCCTATAGAGTCATTACATATCACTTGGGTTTTGCAGGTTGGCTTGTAATGTTGTATTAGTATGATTTGATTTCAGATATTAAGGTGTCAAAATAACATTGCTAAAATCCACCTAACTGATGACAGCATTCCTTTCTGACAGAAGAAATTTAAAAAGTTTTTTAAAAAAAAAATCTGCTATCAATAATTGATTTATAGATTTTTGTCGTAACCCAGATATAGAATTGCCCAAACAACTCTGACTTAATCATGTGTAACTGCCAGCTTGCATTTTTGTAGGTACATCTACCCTGACAAAGGTTTTTAATATTTAAAATCATGCAGATTATCTATTCAGCCCTCACAAAACTCATTGTGATGAATTCAATATCTCTGTTTCAGGCACTTCAACCACTGACATCTTTCTTCATGCTGCAGAGAGACTTTATTAATTGTACTAAAAACTTTGTGCAAACATTAAAAAATATTATTTAGTACTCAGTAAAATACGTTTTGAGTGTGTTACAATCTATCAATGTTCTCACAAGTCTCTGGATCTTTGAAGAGTTTTCTTCACTCTGCTTTTACAATGAATTTTTGTTGCAAGAGCCTCTGTTTATGCAAATGTATCAGTCATGTCTACTCAGAAATGCTTATATCATATCTGAGGTCAGGAATTTATCTGTATTTAAATTATATGCCAGATGGATGGGCAATGCATACATTTCAGTTCTTTGAGAATATAATGAACATATCTTTTGGCAAGATGAGGTTATTTGAACACCCCAAATCATCTGTCACAGTTGTCTCCCAGCTTTTGGGCTGCAGTGTATTGCCAGCAAGGAAAGCTGACCACCAAACTGTCTCATCAACCTTTAACTGAAAAAACTCTTAACAATCATTTGCTTCTCTAGGACAGCTGTGGGTATCCTATCATGGCCTTGTCAGTTACAGGGGGTAACTCCTGATTTATAACAAGTTTCAGAAATCTAACAACATTACATAATTAAGCCTCTCACCCTTCAGTGAAGTTATATTATTAGCCATTCTATTCAACTGGCAAATTATGCAGAAAAGAAGTTTGCAATCCACATTTTCAAGCTGACCACTAATCTGGTTACTTAATTTTTGGAAGACCATCTGGAAATACTGTTGGCCTCAATCTTCGGTAGTGGTCAGGAAATAGAACTTTTCTCAATAGAATATTTTCAGTTTCTCAGGAAGTAAAAGTCTGAGAAGTGGAAGCTGAAATTTCCAGAAAAAGGACAACGCTTGGCAAAACAAGTTAAATAGAACATTTTTCTGCAGTTTTACCACCTATACACCCACCAGGTTAACATAATCTATACTTAAGAGTGCTGCATTCCCTTGGAAATAGAATCACTAATGTCTTAAACTGGGAATCCAAAAGGTCCTTGAGTTGCTTAAAGTTAGGGTATAGCTGAAAAGTTGGTCTATATGAATCACCCACGATCACTCATGCAATGATCTTAGTGGCAAAGCTGCAATGAGAACCTGGGAAGTTACTGGCTTTTATCCTAATCATCACTTCACCAGACCAAGATACCACCATTATGGGAGATAATGACAATAAAACCCTGCAGTACTCTGAAATTGCACAGAAATTGCACTGTTCTGAAAAGCTATCATTCAGTCTGAAAGTTATCAAAATTGCTGGGCCACCATACTTTAAATATGCAGTCTTACTTACGAAGAACATGTAGTTTTTCTTAGTAGGGTAACACTGCAAAAGGAAGAAGAAAAAGAACATGGAAGTAGAAAAGAAAATTCTGTTAAAATGTTGCAAAGGAGAGGATGGTAAAAGACCATAGTTGCCCAGACCTCACTAATGCTGGAATCCCTTGACATTTTTTCCTTTTGCCATGGGTTAGCACAATGTCATTGACAAACAGAATCTTTAACAGACAATAGAAAATTGTTCCTGTCTGGGCAGTCCTCAGTGTTGGCTCTTGGTGCATGAAGGCTCCTCACTGCTTCTCTATCCCTTCCCTGATGTCATACTCCTTTCTTGTCTTGTCATCCTTTCCATCTTTCCCAATATCCTCCATCTCCTGGAATCTCAAATCTTTATCTCCTCATTTCACTCCAAGAACACTCATCTAAATTTCATCTTTCATAAGCCTTCCCTTCAGCCATCCTCACTGCCCATCCCCCTTTCCAATATCTGGTTCTGTTTCTCAACCACTCCTTTGCTAGTTTCATCACCTTCTTCTGTCCTTTCTCGTCCTCTAACAATTCAGGCATTATGCAGTTCTTTCCTTAATTAAAAGAAAAAAAAAAAAAAAAGGAAAGAGAGAGAGAGAAGTGTCTGTATCCCACTTATTTTGGCAACTATCCTTTCATCTTATTCTACCCCTCCTGCAGCGGGTAGACTGCAGTCGCTTTCTGGAGTTAATCTTGGCTTTCGCCAATTGTTTTCACTGAACCCTACTTTCAACATCACCTCTACCTCTTTTTACCTAATGCTGTGAATCAGTAGTCATTTTCAGTTCTTTCCTCAGGTTCTATGGTACTTCATTTTAGTCTTCTTGGCCTAACATCTTTAGTTCTTTATCAAGAGCTTCCAATCTGCTCATGTTGACAGGGTATCACTGACAATTATCACTGACAATTAGATTTTGAGGAGACAGCCTTTATACTTTCTCTCAAGCTGCTCTTCACTTCTTATTTTCCAATTCTTTTACAACTTGACTTTTCATTCATCTTTCTCAACAAAGAACCAAACATCTAACCAAAAAACCACCACCACCACAACAGACCGAAACCACAAAAAAAATGCAACACAAGCAAAATGGAAAAAAAAAAAAGGCGCAACAAACTTCTGAATATTCTGGGATCTCCTTCCCATCATGCTTACCAACACTACCTCATCATTTCTTTGGAATTCCACTTGTCTGTACCCACCTTGTGCTATCTTTTAACAGGCTTCTTTTATCCATAGGTTGATTTTTCACAGAACTTAATACAAAGGGGTACTTATCTATAAAAAGGCTATTAAACAACATGGTTATATAAACACAAATTACAACAGGAGTTAAGATTTTATTGCTGATAATGCATAATATGAAGACCTTGACATAAAGAAAATAGAACTAAGAGGCTTAAGGATGTGAGAAGGCCTTAAAACCTTCTCAGACATGTTGGGCACACATTAATATAATGCATATATCAGTTGTATGGCCTGCATGCATTGACTTTCAAAATTAAAGTTTATAGATAGAATCCAGCCTTCATCAAAAGCAACAGGCATTTTATTTACTGACTTTAGCCAAGACTTTTCCATTTGACTCGTCATACACACTTCTTCAATATTTGCAAAGAACTAGTCACATAGAATATAGATAACGATAAACTTTCATAGTTATGTCCAGTGACTAGAGTTTATCTTGACAGCTTGGTTTCTAATTCTGTATTAGGTTTGAATGCTAAGACTGACAATGTCCAGATACCAAAGCCAGTGTTTAATGGATCACATAGGTGGCTTAAGAAAACATTGCTTGGCTTTTTTTTGTGGTACCTAGTTTTACACAGTCTCTTCTGAACTTTAAATGAATAAATTATTTAGCAGTCAGAACTTGTCCTTAGATGGCATAACTCAGACGTCAATACCATCCAAAACATCCACATTTGCCAAATCTGTCTTGCATGAAATAGAATGAGGATATTTGCATAAGGAAAATGTCAAAACAGGAAATTAACCCCTTCAGGAGTTTAATATAATAAAATATTGTAATAATTTGCTATTTTATCCACATTTTTTTAACTGATGCCAAAGGCTCATTGTATTCCCACCTACACTGTGTTTACCAGTTAGACTGGTGGTCTTTCTGACAGGAGTGGGCAACAGACTTTTCTTCAATACTGCCTTTAACTTAGTACACTAAGAAGCAAATGTCATGTTAAAGACAAAAGATACAAAACCAAATTGTTTTGTTCAATACAAAAGGATACAACAAATCTCAGCTTCTGTGACAATGTGACAATGTGACAATGTGCCTCTCAAAGGAAGGTCATCCTTATAGAAGAGTCTCAACAATGGTGTCTGTCCTTCTGGAGATGTATGTTGGAAAGAGACAGTAAATACTGACTGGGGCAGACCATTTGAGCCCTTTATGTGTGTCTATGCTAACTATACTGAAATAAAAGAATTGCAAACTGTGAGGAGCTTCCATACCTATTTCCACCCTTATGAAATTCCTCACACCAAGACTGGGCTTAAAAGGATTTGCGCAATCCATTCATTCCCTTTACATGCAGTTCTTTCCACCTATTAAGGACAGAAACTACTCACAGAAAACACTGAAAGAAAAACAAATTTCAAAAACTTGACTGTGACCAAATAATCCATCTTTAGTAAATCCTTAGGCTGCTGAGTTTAGTGACTGTTACTGTCACGCAAGGTGCTTTGTGCAGGAACCAGCTGTAACGTGCACTGCTTCCAGTCCACCCCTATGTAAGCTCAGCTACAGCACTACACCCCACCTTACCACAGATGCCCTTACCAACACTTATGAACTGGAAAGAAGGTTTACAAACAAGCCTAGAAGTATTACTTACAGATATTAGCATAGGAAGCTATTATTGTATGTCCCTTGCCTTCCTTGCATCTGATTTTATACTCACTTATCACACTCTAGGGTGCTCTTCCACCAGGGCCTGAGCTGTCCATACTTGGTATCAACTACACTACAGTATTTTTGAGAGCCTTTCTATATGCATATGCACTACTACTTGAAATCAATCAAAAGATTGCTTTTGCACATGGACTACAACAGACTTTACATTTAAAGCCCTGCTACACAATGATCTCACTGAGAACTAGTCAAGTGAAAAATATAAGCACTTATAAAAATTACCAAGATTTTAGTCTTTATTGAGACAAGTTTCCACAAAAGAAAGGGAGAATTTTCCTTGAGTAAGGACTGACAGAAATGAGCCAAAGGTGCAAGGATGATGTATCAAATAGTACTTTGCAGTACCACTTTTTCTTTTTTGCTTTATGCCCACATCTTGCTATAGTTGCGATGAATATGTTAATCAAAATCCTATAGAACTGCACTCATTTGTGTATGTGTTTACTTTCCATTTACATAATCATCTTACAAAATAAGCCTTTCTCCTTTGTGCTAGATGTATTAGAATGTAATTGAAAGTTGCAGTTACTGAAATATCCTATTCTAGCAGTCCCACCACTAGCAATTCTATTGCCCAGTTATTACCATAAATTATTACATAGGAGCTAAAAATACATCTCCAGTCTTCATGATGTCCAAACAGTCCAACAGTCAGGCAAATCAAATGTTCACAGTAGTGTGCCCTAATAATCTGCATTTAGTGTTTTGGATCAAATAGGAGAAATTTCCAAAGCTTAAGGGCCTTCAGAGAGAATTCAAGAAACAAGTTAATTGTAGAGTACTTTGATTTCAAAAATAGGATTTGTGTGTCTGTAAGACAGGAAATGCTTATGGGAATGAGCAAATACGTACGCTGATCTACATATCTATATATTTATACAACTATATATATCTCCACGATCAGTGCAAAGCTACAAATATGCTTTACTATTAAATGCATATTTTAAAGAATATAGAAGCTTGACTAAGGACTAAATCAAATGCTCAACTTGTAATGGGTGGGATGAAACGGAGCAGCTGAGATGGCATGGCATCTTAAAAAAAATACCACCAAAATCAAGATTGAAACAGAATCACAGAATCACAAAATTGTCAGGGTTGGAAGGAACCACAAGGATCATCTAGTTCAAATCCCACTGCCACAGGCAGGGACACTTCCCACTAGATCAGGTTACCCAGAGCCACATTCAGCCTGGCTTTAAAAGCATCCAGGGATGGGGCTTCCACCACCTCCCTGGGCAACCTGTTCCAGTGTCTCAACCCCCTTACAGCAAAGAACTTCTTTCTAATGTCTGATCTCAATCTACCCTCCTCTAGCTTGGATCCATTCCCCCTAGTGGTATCACTATCAACACCCTAAAACATCCCTCACCAGCTTTCTTGTAGGCCCCCTTCAGATATTGGAAGGCCACAATAAGGTCTCCTTGGGGCCGTCTCCAAACTGAACAACCTCAACTCTCTCAACCTGTCCTCAAAGGAGAGGTGCTTCAGCCCCCTGATCATCCTCATGGCCCTTCTTTGGACACATTCCAGCATGTCCGTATCTTTCTTGTAACAGGAGTTGCAGAACTGAACACAGTCCTCCAGATGGGGTCTCATGAGAATGGTGTAGAGGACCAGTGTAGAGAATCACCCCTTTCAACTTGCTGGCCACACTTCTCTTGATGCAACAGATCTCAGTCAATTCTGAGGGGACAGGAGAGCATGAAATTATGAACCGGCTCACAAAAATGTTTACCTTTGGCCCTCTGAATCTTCTGTTACTTAGTCTAAGACAAGCATGTGCCACCTGCCTCTAGTCTGGCCTGTTATCTAGATATTTCTTATCTCTGGTCACTGCTGAATTTCACCCATTAGTATTCAGAGTGCATAATCAAAGATTACTTAAACTGAACAAGGAGTGGGCCACAGGTTTGTGGTGGGCCAGTTCCACAGAAGGTGGTTTCATTATGGGACAATAGTAGAATTTTAACTGACTTACAAACAGGGCTGAAAACTGTTATATCCTCCAACCTTCTGCCAATAGTCCTCAAATGTCTGTGCAACCCTCTTAAACTATCTCAACAACTTGATCTGACAAGATTATTATACTGCAAAACTTTTTATTTTTAGCAGTTTCTTTGATTTACATAAGGATGTTAGCATGCCTGAGCTTGAGGATTATAGAATAAAAATAAAAGGACTTTGGGAAATGCTGTTAATGGTAGTATGAGAATTGTATATATACCACATATATACTGGCAAAAAGTAGGCAAGCTGACAGATTATAATCATGCAGAAAATACAATGCATATATGATAACCTTTTTCACAGCAATGACAACCATAATTAATGTATTTCTGGCTATTCTTCCTCTCCTCCCCAACATACTAGTTTTCTAGAGTTTGCTTTTGCATCCCTAAAATTGAAACTTTAACATTCTATCAAAACAAAAGAAAGCATCAACTGCAAGCATGTGACAGGNTAGTGAAAAGTGAAAGGTTTTTTTTTTTTTTTTTTTTTTTTTTTTTGCCTGCAATTCTTGAATCACAAACTTTGTGTATTTATTTAATATGGGGCTACAACAATGTCACATATAGTTGGCATAACGGAAACTCAAATGAATCATTTCATACTCAAGATTTTTAACTCCACATTACACCAGACTTTGTATTGGCCAGCTAATGAAAGGATGAAAAAAATACACATCTTTAAGTAGATGGCTCTTTAACAAAAGTTAAGTAGACTTTTAATGAATTAGCACAAGGATAATTTTGAGTAATCTCTGGAGACAGTAATTTGCCTCATATTTGTAGAGGTTTTGTTGTAGATAATGAAGAGTATGTTGAAGATTTTATCAAATGAATTCTGGTTTTCTATCTCTTGTGCTTATTAAATACAAGCATGGCCTCCCACTGGGCTGCATCAGACATTGTCCTTTAAATGCATCAAGTCCATAAAATCACTAAGTACTGAAAATGTCAATAACTGTTCTGTTATCTAACTTTATGAATCATATGGACAACTGCAATTATTTTATTTCAAATGGCTAAAGATTGTTGTTACTTATCTCCTTCTAACTTATTTACTGTAGCACTTTGCATGTCTTTGATTATCAAATACTTATATAATAACACAGTTCAGTCAAATAAAAAAAAATCACAAAACCTCTTCATTATTTATAATGAGCAATCTTTAAAATTCACCCTTCTTTTTCTATGCCAGATAGTTAGAGACTTTATCCACTTAAATGGACAGCTTCTTCTTATTTTTTTTCTAAATATAAAATGGGAGCTATTTTCAGGCAACTCAAGAAAAGTCACGGTGTGGCTGGAATATGCATTGCGAAATGCCATCTTGTCCTGCTCTTAATGGCCATGGTCAATGCTTATGATCATTACTGACTGTGATCACTGATTTCTTCACACTCAAAATCACTTTAGTAAACCACAGTAGAGGACATATATTGGAGTTTTTTGCAAAACAGTAACTCAGACTAACCCTTCCCTTTTCTTTGAAAAGACAAATAGTAGTGTGTACTTATACAGCTCTCAATGAATATAAACTAGAAGGAAGTTGTCTATGTGGCAAGCAGAACTGTACAGTCAACTCTCGGTTGTCTGTGGGTGTGTAACCCAGGTTGCAGATTAGCAGTGCTATGCAGAAAAAAAGGAAAAACACCCACCATTTTTCTCTGAATTTCTGATCTCACATTTTACTTTGGCTTAACTTCATTCCTTGATAAATGTAATAAACACAGGAAGTTCTTATCTAAAGTGCACATGCTTTGTATTAGCTATGTTTTAGTTTTATGTGGGTTAGTCTACTCTATTTCTCTTTTCAATAATTGAGAGCTAACTCTGTAACTACGAAAAAGCCCAGCAACTCACAATTTTATTCGTCATTTGCTAAAAAATCCATTTTTTTTTGGTCAAAATACCTCTCTAACGTACCTCAAAAATCATTCCCTTTTATATTATTTTTTAAACCCATAAGTGATAACAGCTTGCTGCAATACTGGACTCCTAGTAATATTTAAAAGTTAAATGTTCACACGGCTTGAAAGGCAAAGCAAAGACGATATAAGCAAACAAACTCAATGCACTTAAACAGAGATACAGTGGGCTCCTCTGCTCCCAAGGCCTAGAGACTGACAGCCATTTTATTATAAGATTTTGCAGCTCTACCAGAACCCTTGCATTAATTGGCTAACTGTACATTTTATTAATTTACAGGGTCATTAGCACTGAATATGCTTTTTAAAAAAAATGCTCTTGGGCAATGCAACAGTAACAGTGATTTCCTCACAAAGGAGTTGGGAGGGTGGAAGCTATTTCAAGCTGCCTCCTCCCCATTTTCATTTTTCTCTGCATAATCCAAATAGCACCTACTTCATAACCAACGCCAAAAGACAGAGATACACAGGACATTAGCCAGGCGTCATGGAGTGACAACTCCCTGTTCTACAAACTCACATGGAAGTGGCAGTCTCTCTCTGTCTTCAGTAGGAACTCAACTACTAGGAAGAAGGGATGGCTGAGACACTTCTATAGGAGCAAAAGAACTATGAGACTGGTATATGAAACATGTAATCTTGAGGAACAATTGATGGAGAGGCCAGTGGGGCTAGAGAGGGCAGGAAAGCAACAGAGATAGACAGCCTTTTCTCCAGGGAAATCCATTTTTCTGTCGCGAGGAAAATTAGAACTAGAAGCAATAAAGATCAATGCAGATATGAAATATCATGATATTCTTTGCTATTCTGAGAATAACCCACCAGTCCTGTCTTCCAGCTTTGGCAACAGCTTAAATCCTGTTCTAAAATTAAAGCAAAAGGTTTTTCATACTGTGACACAACAGTGTACTGAACTGGAATAAATCTTCTTCCCATATACATGTATACATATAATTCATATTCATAACACACACACACACACACACACACACACACATATATGTATGTATACATACAATTCCTGGAGGAATCTCTCTAAACTACTTGACGTCCTGTGCCAGTGAGTTCCACTGAGTCATAACAGCATAAAATATTACTTTATATGCTGCCTTCTAATTTCACTGAACATCCCCTTGTTCTTTTAACACCGGAGAAAATAAAGGTAAATACTTCTGTTACACGACTTCTTACTGGAACAAGTATAAAAATTCACTTACAAAAAGAAGTACTTCTCCACTGTCAGGCAGTAATACACTTGCATATTTTTGAGCTATCCAAAGGAATTATATTCATATCAAAAGAAAAACATTTAGCAAAATACTTGCTTTCAGATTTGTTTACTGTTTATTATTTTAATTTACATCAGTTACTGCTTGCAAAACTTCCAGGGAAATATTTTTTTTTTCTTTTCCCACTGCATAGTAAATACAGCCATTTTAGTATTTCAGAAGCATAGTACTATAGAAATGTTAGGGCCTGATTGTGCTCCAAATGAAGTTAATGGGAAAACACCAAATAACTTTATTAGGAATTAGATCAGGCCCAAGATTTCCAGCTTTTGAAATTTCATAGTTGAAAATTTTCTGGCTAATCTTCAGAATCAACTACTTCTACAATTATAACACTATTTACAACTTTATTTATATGTACTGCTTTATTACAATATGTAATATCAATGTTCCTTTTAAAGGTTACTACTTTATAGAAATTAGACTGAAGTTATTGCCAATCAACTTTTAGTAAACTTAAGTGGGATAACTTTCAGACTTTTTCTCAGCATACAATTCTGGTTTATTCACTCTTCTATTTTTGAAAATTGCTTAACTATATTAATTTCAAAGCCTTTTTCAGTTTAATAAAATAGTCCTTTTGGTAGAATTTTATTGGTCCCATTTCAAATTTCAGTCTGAATCATTCTTGTACTGATGAGGACTCATTATCATTTTTCTGTTTCAACACAGTATATAAAGCCATGCCTCTCAACCAATCAACCTCGGTATGAAAGAGTAAGTGAGGTCAAACATTGCTAACCAAGTCTTTGATCATGTTGTCTGATCACATATAGACACAACTCTCTGAATTGTTGCATATGTTGTATAATGTTATCATACAAATTTAAGCATTTCCATTATTGACTGCTGCTTGTGTATGTATATATTAACTTGCTGGTCATGAAACTACAACAAAGGACAATATATACCAATACTGAATTAAGAGCTCTAGTCTTGTCTCTCCAAAAATTAAGAAAAAATCCATGTTCTTAATGATTGACCAACTCATGATGTTGTGCTAGAATACACACATTTTCCAAAATTAAACTGTGAAGTTAATGTCAAATACTGTGTTGTAACTTTAAATATAACTGACATATTAGAACAGATAGATGGGTAATTATGATAAACTACACAGTGCTACTGTAGATAGTATCATTTATCAATCCTGTGGTCCCCATCATTCATGCATTTACAGTTTGGGAATACAGTAACTGCAAAGGATAATAATTCATAATGGCTACATTCTCAGTACTTCATGCTAGCTCACTAAACAAAATAAAAAAGGTTAATTGTATAACTGGAAAAATGTAAAATTTTATTCCAAGAAAATTAACAAGCTACACAGGTAAATTTTGGCAAATGCAACTTTATATTGAAATCCACACATCTGTATCTTAAAGAAGGAAAGACTCACAGACTCTAATGTATTTCTAAAATACTAAGAAATCATATTATATGCTTTCACAAGTTAAAACTGAAATAATTTAAAACAACCAATACACCAAAATGTGCAGAAAATATAAACAAGACTGTGCCTTCAGTAGAATAAATGCTTCACAAATTGTGCAAGATATCATACTAAGGCTGCGGTCTCCCCATGACAGCTGTCTTAAAATATAAACATACATCAACTGCCTGTGTTTCTCAGAACAAACTAGAAAGGGTGGCACACCTAGAAATAAAATCATATCATCTCGGTGATATGCATACTGATTTTGGGAACCATTGGAGTAAAATGGAAAAAAAAGAGGACTAAATGATCTTTCATGCACTCCCAAATGACTGACCAGAGTTATTGATTCAATTTTCCTTGCTTATTTGCTTCAAGGCTAAACAAAATGGAAGATACTAGATAACCCTTTAAGGCAACATGTGTTTATTCTGTATAATTATAACTGTTCAGTTATGACTGAATATCATCATTAACGTTGCCTAACAGACTGATATCTAGCTTTTAAAAAAATATAAATAAGACTCTATTAAACTTTATACCAAATCAGCAAAAACCACAGTTAAATGTTAGTAATTTCACTGTTAAGGAAAATGGTATTTCGAAAGAGTAGTATATTTGGGAAAAAGAAAAGAAAAGAAAAGAAAAGAAAAGAAAAGAAAAGAAAAGAAAAGAAAAGAAAAGAAAAGAAAAGAAAAGAAAAGAGTCTAAATCTGAACAAAAATACAGCTTTGGAATGCTCCCCAAAACTTACTCACAAGGCAAACAGATTTGTAAGTGTGATAATCCAATAATGCATGGCACATCTTTAATCAGTTACAGTACTTGAGTCCCCGGATTTCAGTCTTTGCAAAACAATAATCATATGAAATGTTTTAAAGGTCTTCAGATGTCTAAAATTAGTTTTATCAACACATTAACCTCATATCAACTTAATTTATTAAGATGTCCAATGCTAATCTTTTTGATGGTCTTATTTTATGTAGTGATATACACAGCATTTAGCACTGATACTTAGCACCTGCTACTTTCATAATCTAGATTTCAACCACATAAAGGAATTCAGAGCAGTAGTTCAGTCCTTTGTTCTTAATTACAAACCTTCAGCAGTGGTCAGCAGGAACATGTTTAGGTTTAAAATAGGATTAGAGGTGAGCTATTGCAAAGACTGCAGAACGTTGCCCAAATCCTTACAACTGCTGACATCCCATTCTTGATTTTCTCTTCAAGACATGGCTACAGGCCACAATTGCTTAGCAGAGAATGGTAGTGTTTCACAAGGCTAAAGATTTACAGATGCTCCCTCATATAACACAGTAAGGTTCCCTTGGTAACCTGGATTTTCTGCAGTAAAGAAGGGTTGTGCTGAAACAGCGCCTCAGCTCCCTGTTGGAGAAAATGCAGACAAAAGGATTGATTCCAGCTTGGGCAAAACTCATCCAGACAGCGGCCGTTAGAAATCCCCCTGGAACTACAGGCCCTCTTGCAAAAACTCTCCAGTAACAGGCTACCAAATAGGGACCCCACAAGGTCAGAAAGAGGAATGTCATGATGTAGAACATTCTGCTGATTCTCTTCTCCATTTTGAACTCATCTAAAACCAGTAGCCTTCTCCTGCCTGTGGTGTTCGCATTTTGCCTGATTCCCAACAAGGTTGGAGGTGTGGGACCCCTTCCAAATCCAGCCAGCCAATTAGCAGCTGCTTGACCACTCGCTCCAGGACCATGAAAAGTCCAGTTCTGGCTCACTGCTGCAACAAACTGGACTGGCTTCATTTTCCTGCGATCGTGAACAAAAAATATCAGCTTGAGGTAGACAAGCTGTGTGGCTAGGAGGATAAGGGCAAGAAGAAGCATAAATCCCAAGGAATCATTAGCCCTGAAGGAACGATGCTGGAAAGTGCATTGGTCTTCCTCCCTAATGAACGAGTAGGTGCCCACATCTAGAACTGGGGGGAAAGCCATGGCTACAGAGAGGGTCCACACCATACAGATAACAGCCAAGCAAGTCCAGAAGGTCAGCCTTTTTGTATAAAAACGGTGGTGGGCAATAGCTAAGTATCTGGTGACACTTATGCAGAATAACATGAAAGCAGTGTGAAAGCAGGATAAAACCCCCAAAAAGGCAATCACTTTGCAAGTAAGAGTCCCATACGTCCAAGTAGAGCCATTTTTTACAGAGGTGAAAACAAATGGGAAACAAATTGCAGATCTGAGGATATCTGAGCAGCAAAGATCCAACAGGAAGTAGTAAGGAGCTCTATGCAAGGTCTTATCTTTGACTAACAAAATGGAGATCAGAAGGTTACCCACCACACTGACTCCTATTATGAAACCCAGTGAAGTCAGTTTCAGAAAAGCTGTTAAAGGAGAGAGATTTTGTAAAATGTTGTCAGCTGCATGGCTGTAGTTCGCCATAGATGGATGGATGATATGTATATTGCCTCAGTCAAGTCTCATGATCTATATATAAGAACAAGGAAAAAATAGATCCATACATCTTACTGAAAATGTAATCCACAAACAGAACTGATCTTGTGTCTAGTCACACAGTACATCCTCTTCTTTCTGATTTGTCATGCCATCAAAATATCTGAAAAAAAATCGAGCTATCAGTTCTTAAGTTAACAAGAAATTGTCAGAAAGTGTTAACAAAGATGTTAATTTAAGGAGTACCAAATGAAGTTGTAAATTTGAGTAGTACTGCTTGTTTTCAAAAATCATGAGGCTTATTTTTTTATATAGTTACTGTTTAGTATGATAAAGATTATTGGCATTTCACAGATTTTGCTTGTTACAGTTTCAGAACTGACCAGTGCCCTTTATATTTGGTAGCATATATAATTTTACAGTTAAAGCCTCAAAGATTTTATGAATCAAAAGATTCCCAGTTTGCAAGCTCAAGAGTTAATCACTGACATCTTCTAAAAAGATCCCCCAAGACTGCTGATATTTTGACATTATCTACATTTATTTTACAGCTACAGTATTTGTCAGTGTTTTGGAGGCAGCTCTGTGTTGATACGGATCACACCCAAAGAAACCCTGCAGAATTTATGTTTTTTAACCCAAGTCACCAAAGCACATTAATCACACTGTGTTAGTTCATGCACATTGTAAGAGAAACAGTATTCATTATCCCACTCCCTTCCTCCTATGAAACACAATTTTATCATTTAGGCTTTCAAATAAACAGGTATGCTATACAGTCGATAGCACTGTGCTTTAGGGTCTATCCTCCCTCCCCCTTGCTTTAATGTAAATCTTTAAAGCCTTAACATAATTCATAATAAACAATGGTCAGTGTACATACTGACAAAAATAGGCAACACACCCAAGATATAATCCCCATCCTTTTCGAAGGGCTGCTTTGGTTATGCTTAAATAAACATATAATAAATTGATGTTTTTTTTAGCTAATTAGGGCTCGGCAATTCCCAGTAAGCCTCCTAGTGAATCATATCAGAACCCTTTTCATGCAATAAAATAAAATAAAGAACTAGCTGCTGCTGCTGGGTCGGGTTTTTTTTGGTTCTTTTGTTTGTTTGCTTGTTTGGGGGTTTTGGGGTTTTTTTGTTTTGTTTTGGTTTGGTTTTTTGCTTTGTTTTGTTTTTTTTAATCTCCCTCCAGAGCCATGGGCAGGATCCACAGCAGGCATGATCAGGCTCCCTCCTTATTCACACGAAGTGTTTCCTATGCCACCTCGGGTGTACAAAGGATATTCCCACTGAATCCCAGCAAAATCCTTCCATTCTTACCGTCCATAAAAGAGCCTGATTGCTGCTGTGTAAACAGAGGCTGATCAGATCATGGCATCGTTTTAAAACCATGAAATCAGGCTCCCCCTCCCCC